>OZ018323.1:182156812-182452406 GCA_963969495.1 Ceratothoa steindachneri
ACTCTCTCTTTAAACTTCATGATGCAGCTGACATCTGGAGGATTGCGGGCCCTCATTGCCCCCTGTATATTTACCACTTTCTTACTATAGCGCGCGCTCTCTCTCTCTCTCTCTCTCTCTCTCTCTCTCTCTCTCTCTCTCTCTCTCTCTCACTTTACGAACTTTCTATGCGATATGCGCTCGTTGGTTTTCGTTTTAAATTTAATTGAAGAAGAATCTAACTGCAATGCATTCTTAACGAGCCGCTCTTCAAATAATTTCTAGGCGGAAATACTCAGGTTGATATCTTACAAAATACTGTCTGTCTCGCCATGTCTCGTTAATCCTCTTCTATCATTCGTTCCTTCCTTGCCCAGAGCTTCCCTTACCTCACATTAGCGTCTCGCCCCTGATCTCTCGAGGGGAAGTGGACTAATGCACTTAGGTTGGTTCACATTATCTCGTCCAGATTTCACCCCTCGTAATGGGGACTCTTAAAAATCTTCCAAACACGCGGGAATGCGATATGTCGTTATTTTGCCATTTTGAGCATTTTTATTTTATACTTTCATGAGAATTTTTTTTTTTGTATTTATTGAGTTGGGAAGAGGGAAATGAGGTCCGCCAGGGGTATAGTTTGTTTTCAAAATCCACAATTAACCCAGAATGTTATGCCAAAGGTGGGCGGGGGGCGCATCACAAACCTCTTAAACCAAGGTTGTGGTGGCAGGACTTTGCGTGAAACATGTTTTGAACGCGAGAGAAACATGTCTGAGTGAAGGTTTCTCCCTTCTGTTGTTATTGAGTCTCAGGGGAATGAGATGACTGAGGGGACGGGACGGGATTTGCAACCGGTTGTCAGTAATGGACAGTGGCTCCGGAAAGAAGCTCATTGAGGAGCATAATTTATCACCGATTTAATCTCGAAATATTTGTTTAATTCGATTTAGAGATTGTAGTAAAAGGGTCTCCATCACGAAATGCCCTTCCCAGAGGGGAATCGCTGTCCAAGACTTTTTATAGGAGGTTTGCGTGCCCATTCGGTGCCAGTTCCCAAAAGTTAAAGCGATCTGTGAACCGTTCTTCTTCCCATGATTCTGTTTCCTCTCTTTTCCTCATTCTCCCACGCCCACTTTCTTTGATTAATCATTTTAGTACTTATTTTTCTACGTCCCTATTTCTTTCTTATTCTTTTCCCTCCATCTATGTGATATTTTTGCTTGAATTTCATTCGCAATTATCTTGTTGGATTCCACCATAAACGTACACCACCACAATAATAATAATAATTATTATTATTATCATCACTATTATAAATTAATAAAATCAAATTAAACGCGAAACATCGAAGGTATGTCCGTCCAAGTTTCTGAGGAGAGGTTTGGATAGAACGTGGTGAAGTTAGTGCAAGTGAAAATGTGTGAAAAGTTACCGAACTTAAGTAGTTGCCTTAGCTAGCGAACTAGAGGTAGTGCAACTCTCCCTGAACTCTTCGTCCCACAACAAAGGCAAATTCCCTTGTGGAACTGGGGTCTGGAATCTTCTCTCACCTTGCTTCCATTCCGCCGCCTTTGATCTCTTCCACGCGTAGATTCTTCTTTGAGGTCTTCAGCACCGCATCATATTCCCATTTCTCTGATCTCGAAGCTCCTGATACTGATAACTCCATCAACCATTGATCTGTTACTGCCACAGACACTCATTTCTAATTTAAAAAGGTGTGTGAACGTGTCCTTTTCTGTTTATCTTGGTATACACTTTATTTCCAATCCACCCTACCCAGCTTCGGAATGTGATTTTCCTTTACTTACCCCCCCTCCCCCCGTGTGGGGCGGGGCCTGTCCCGAATATGGGGTTGTCAACTTGTAAATAAATCGGGGGGAGGTGCGCAACAAGAAGCAAGTTTGGTTGTATCCTCTTTAAGATAAGTCAGTTGATGTTTATTCGATGCGGTGCTCGGTTTTCCATTATTTCCAGAATTCATTGCGCTCGAGCGAGTTTTAATTTGAGAGTGTGGAGGGTCGGGCGATGACCCGCTTTCGTCGAACCGGTTTCAGAAAGGGAGCAATATCAACACGGGACTTGCTCTTTATTCATAGACGAAGATGTTTTAATAGAGTTATCTAAATTAGCCTCGTCCATCTTTTTTCCTGAGTTTAAAACAAAAAACTAACGAGGTCGTCTCCTGATGAAAGTTTATAAGGAGGAAGCTGTAAATAAAATGGTACATATGGAGAAAGTGAAAATGCGTGGAAGAGAGAGAGAGCCGCAGATCCTCCTACATGCATTAGGGTTGAGAGAGCACATCTCTTAGTGTTGGGGCGGGGAGGGTACTCAATCTTCAGATGGGAGCTGCAGCTGTTTCCATGCTACACTTGACAGTGCATTGCGGGGTTAGTCTCGTCCAATAAATATTAAGTTCCTATACCGTGGCTATGGTACCATTTATTTCAGGCGTTATTGAGTGATGGCGAGTCCCAACAGGGAAAGTATCATGGATGACGCATCCAAACAATAGTCGCACATCTCACTCAGAGCTTTCACCTCATGTTAATAAGTAAAAGACGTAGAAAAAATTCTTGCTGCGCTGACTATTAGGGGGGGACTTCATGACTAGAATTTACCAGCAGGGATTTGCTTGAGACTATCAATTTGTTTATCAAAGTTAAAATGGTCTGAATGGATAATTAAAGCTTGCGCAAGTCGATATCCTGAGTCTTGGAGAAAGCTTTGGTGGTTGTCAAGGCGCCTATATCGAGGATCACTTGGGAGCTACCTTTTTCTTTGACTACCTCCCTTTAAATGTTATTATTTATTTGTTGCATGCTTTTCCACCTCCTTATTTTATTCTTTATGGTCAAGTTACGTCCCTGGATAGCTAATGAGAGCCTTGGCGCTTTGAGGCCTCAAGAGAACATTTGTGCATTTCCCTTATGGGCGGGACGCCATTCCCGGACTATTGTCAGGTTGCCCTTGCGCTTTTGCCCTAGACGAGTAGCCCAGGGAAAAAGCGCAAGTGCAATCTGACAATATCCCTCTATGCACGTCTTTTCCCCCCTTAAGGTAGGTCTAAGGACCGAACCAGCTACCTCATTCCGCATCAGAAGAGGTGCTTTGGAATATCTATAAACAACGCCCTTTAACGCCCGCAGGTTGCAAGAGACCAGCCTTGAAGGGCCCTTTACTTTGGGGGGTGAATAATGTGAAGATAACTACTTCCATGTACCTAATGCGTTGACCACCTTCCTGTGGCCGTTCTCAGGTACATGTACACCTGTCTTTACTGCCTTGTTGGTTGCTAGTCCAACTAAAGGTCCTGGGTCTGTCTCCTGACAGATCTTCAGATCATGGCCGTCTTGTCGACGATGGACATTACCTATTAAGGGCTCTTCTTTGTCGCTACGAGCTGGTTTGGTATCGCCTTCGCGTCAAATAATACGTGCCACCATCGCAGTCACCACTGCCACCGCTTCGGTCATACGTATCGAACGTGCTATGTAGGGTCAAGCCGAAATATGTGCAAACTGCTCTTAGACCTTGCATGATAAGTCTGGATTGTGTAATGCCAAGTGTGTGAATTGCGGTGAGCCGCACACTGCTTCCTCGAAGCAATGTGACTCGCATCTCTCCGAGAAAAAGGTTCTGGCTGTTTGAGCGGCTGCGGACCGAATCTCTTTCCGAAAGACCAAGGAATTTGTTCTGTCCTGCCGTATCCTGTGTAGTCTGTGACTTCCTACGCCTTTCATTTTAAAGAAAGCACTCTCTGTTCCTGGTCTCACCATGCCTACCGGCACGGTAGCTACCGGGCCCATTCGGAGACCTGCCGGTTCTACCTCTCCCGGCCAGCGCCATGGACTCGGCCCTGCTTCCTCCTTTCACCACGCGTCCCCTTCGCTAAAAGCCAAGCAACCGCACGCCTCCACCCAGTCGTTGGACTGGCAAGAGGCAAACTCTCGGAAGGTGGTCCTGAGGCAATCTCCGGGTATTCTAAGTCTGTACCCTGCATTGTAGCTTTATTGAGTTTTTGGCGCAGGCGGACCTCTTCCACAGCACTTAACCTTTGAGTGATGGTTGCACGCTCAGGCCCCTGAGGAAGGCGGGTCCCCCTTCGCCACCGGAAGGTACCTTTGTAGTTTTTTTTGTAGGCGTCTTTTTTTCTTATTTTTTAAACTTTAAAAAAAAATACAAATAGGCTGAAATATAATTTCGTCGGAGACTTTGCCTCTGAAGGTAGTCGCCAGGTGAGTGACCCCCGCCCCAAGGTCGATGCACGGATGTTTTTTATTACACTGTAGCTCCCCCTAAGGGAAAGGGCCGGGAGGGCGTGCATGCAGAAGAGTCTGCTATGACCGCCTCTTCACTTATGCATGTCTGAAGGCTGGAGCTCGGATTGCACGCGCGAGCGTCGGCTCGATCTCACTGAAAACGTGCCTGTCCTGATTCCGTAAACTGGCGCTCTCTTCTCTCTTACCTTCTAATTAATGAGCTCTTCCTCAGTCGCGAATCGCTCCATTCGCATCCTTTTCCTCAGTCCCCTACTCCCCCGCCCCTGCTCTCAT
Organism: Ceratothoa steindachneri; assembly: GCA_963969495.1. NCBI lineage: Eukaryota > Metazoa > Arthropoda > Malacostraca > Isopoda > Cymothoidae > Ceratothoa > Ceratothoa steindachneri. The sequence goes on from OZ018323.1 coordinate 182,161,351, forward strand.
CAGCATCTCATTTGACTATTCTGCTTCAGGGCCCCATTGCATACGCGCTCTTATATCCACTCAGTGAAGTGGTATGTATATATACATATATGCACCAAGATTGCAATGTAGGAGGAGTTGAAGTAGTTGGCGTGATTTAGAAGTTTTGAATTATTTATGGTTTTAGAGTTTGTGAGTTTTGATTTGGCATGCCTGGGTTCATATGTTGCCCCGCCTCGCTCCTACAAGCATTTGGCTTGATGGGGTTCGGAGTTGTAACTGTCCGGAAGATTTTCCATGAGGTGGAGGTTCAAGTGAGACTTGATCGTGAACTTGTTCTTGAGCTTTTAAAATGCGGGGGTGTTGAATTCAAAGTCGCCCCTAAAATATATTTATGGTTAATAAGTTTCGTTGGATAATCCTTGGTCTTTTTCGATATTTTTTCTGTTTGTTTTTGCCCGCAATCTTTTTACCACTGGGTGGGTGGACTGTGCTACGTTGGATTACATAAAACTTGTTCTCCACCTCTCAAATTAAAGAAACCCTTAAATTTGCTGCCCTTCTGACGAAGAATCTGAAGGTTTTATACTTTCAGCCAATAAGTTTACCTTAAAAACTATTATCTATGAAAAAAGGAGTAAAACTAAAACCATCGATAGCATTTCTCCCAATTTTATATGGCGGTGGATTTAGAATCTTTTGTGACGTTCAGCACCTGGGGCGCTGATAGGGCCTGACTTTTCTACCGATACTTTGTTCGTTCGAAGCTTGACTACGGAATCCTGTTTACGCATCCGGAGCCGAGCGTGTATTGCGGAAGGTGGACTCGATTCACTACACCGGCATCCGCCTTGCGACAGGTGCCTTCCGCACGTTCCCCATTGAGAGCCTACTTGTCGATGCCTGGGGGGTGCCACTTGCTCTGTGCTGCTCATAGTGGATGATGCGCTTTTCCGCGTGGCCCCAACGTCTCCGTCAGTCGCCAACTACTCTTACTGCACCCGCGGCCGACTTCGACGGTGCCGAGGCCTCCGAGAGACGTCAGCATACCCTAAGCCCTTTGAGTTTAGAGCTAGGAAACTCCTTCGAGAGCTCGGTGTAGCTCTCGAGCCGGTCAGACCTTTAGTTTTGCCCAGGACGCCACCCTGGAGGGTGCCACCTTTGACTATTTGTCGCCATGCCTCTGCTCCCAAAGCTTCTACAGCGTCGGGAGTATTGTGTTCGACCTTTTTGGAGCACACTTCGTGTCACGCTGGATCCGTGCCTGTGTACACGAATGATTCCAAGTCTCAAGAGGGCGTCGGCCTCCAAGCCTTATCCCTTCTGTTTGATGTCAGCAGGTTCTACCAGGTGCCGCTTCTGTCTTTAGCGACTCACAAAGCGCCCTGAATTCTCTTGGGCCAGTGAAATCTCTACCCCTGGTTCGCGGTATCTTTGATGCCACGGTTGCCACGAGCTCGGCTGATGTCTAGATTATTTTCTGCTGGTTTCCTAGACATGTGGGAATTAGCGCACTGATGAGGGCACCAAAGAGTCCACGAGGACTTGGCGACCAGCCCAGCGTTTCACTCTTTCTCGCACTGACTACTTGGTAGAAATCAGATCAGCTATCATGCTTGGCAAAGAAGATGTGAGAGGGCCGAAAAGAACCAACTTAAAGTTGCGTGCCATTGCGCTGCGATCTTTCTTTACCATGGAATATCGCCCAATGCCGTGGCAGCTTCCTTGTCGTTTTCTGTTGGTTTTTTTTCGAATTGGCCACACTCTTGGGGGACACATCCATTTGATGGAGCGCTTCCCCGCACCTTACTGAAACGACTGCGTTGTTTCCCTGACTGTTCGGCACACTCCGACGCCGGAGTGTGTTTCGTTCTTCATTTTGCCTTTGTTCTGTTTCTTATTTTTCCGTTTTTTTCTTTGTTCTATGTTTTTTTATTTTGTTTGTGTTTTCTTCCGTTTTTTTTGTGAATTTTTAAAGTAACCTAGTACTAGGCTGCAATTCTTACTTGTGATGACTTATGCCCCTGGTGGCACTCGCCAAATTGACCGCTGTTAAAGAAAGAAAAAATGTGATGTGGCGCTGATTTTGCTGTTAATACGAAATCCCATGTGGGTCTTTGACCCGAAGGCGTATTAATAATTCAAGGAACACGTCTAAATTATCGAGGTCTTCTTTTGCCATTTATTAGTGAGTTTCTTAAAGGAGTTTTGACTTTCGACTCTAGACGTTCCACTTGAAGCGTTTGCCTATAGCTGTACTGGGGACATTCTGGAAGCTCGAGACACTGAATTGTAGTGTCTCTTGATTTGATGAATTTTGTTACTCTCTCTCTAGAGATTCCTAGGGTTTCCTTTTTTCTAAGCGCGTCTTTAAATTATATTCGGCGAGATCAACCTTGGCGACACATTGTACATTATTAAATTAAAAGGGCAATTACTCCCGGTGGTTGTTCCCTGGGCATAGCCCTTAATTACCCATTGGTAGTTGCGTTATTTTAGCATTAAAGAATGAAGAGAGCGGGGATTATTTAACTCTCTGATGTTGGTCGCATAACCTGCGCCGGGGAAAGTGGGCCTGGCCTCGACACCGGAGCGTACTGACTTCCTTATTCCCTTTTTTGCTTTTCTTTTTACTTGTTTGGTTGTCTTTTGCAGGTTTTTGTTTTAAATTTAGCCTAGCATTAGGCTATGGGGGGATTAGGGCTACTTATGCCCTGAAAGATGGTCGCCCGATCAGATTAGTGCTGGGAAAAAAATGATGCGCTATCGCTGTTTCACAAATCGGCCTCGCTCGGTCGTCATTTAACGTCGCCATCTGAACGACGAGGGGAAAGCGACCGGGGAGGGGGGAAACTGACTGGTCGCTTTATTAATGGAAAAGGGACCGTCTTTATGTGAAGACGTCCGATGTCACGCGCGTTTTCTAGGTAGGTTGTCAAAGGCGTCCCCTCAGTTCCCCCCTCCCCCCCTCAAGATTGAAGTTTTGTCGTTCGGTTGATATATATATTTTTTTAGCTCTTTTTGAAGAGGTTAACACCATCTTTTCTCTTATTGGATTAGTGTATTTTTTTCCACAATTTTAAGCGCAATAGCAACGAGGCCCTATCATGAAGAAAGCCTTTAAGATCTGTAAAGATAGTAGCGAAGAGAGGAGTGAAAATGTTTGGAAGATACATATATTGACGCCGATCCTCCTGACGGGAGGACACCATTTTGTTCGAGTTCAAGGGTCAATTTACTAGAAGGAACCAGATAATTAAGTTCAGTAAGAAAACCATTGACATCCTTAGAAGGAAGCCACAAACAAATAATATCGTCTATATATTGGAACCAAACAAGGGGAAAATCGATAATGGTAGGGAGGAAGGTAATTTAAATAATTCCATATATATATATATATATATATATATATATTGGAAAGAACAGGGGGTAAGCAATTTCCCATAGCCAAACCAAATTTTTGAATGTAAAATTTACCATTAAAAGAAAACTTACAGTTTTTAGTACGCATTGAGATGAGTTCAATGGAAATATTAACTGGCAAGGAAAAATCAAAGTTACGCAATTTATCACTAAGGAAGGGAAAAAGATCGTTTAGAGGCACTTAACTAAAAAGAGAACAAAGATTGAAACTAACAAGGAAGAAGTTATTAGAGTAAGGGATCGATTTGAGTTTTTCAATACGGTCGTAACTATTTTTAATATGGGAATTAGAAAGGGTACCAACAAGGGGAGTGAGGTATAAAGTGAGCCATTTAGATAAGGAATATGAAACTGAGCCAACAGAACTAATAATAGGGTGCGTAGGGTTATTAGGCTTATGGGTCTTTACAAGACAATATAAATATGGCAGAGAGGCATTACTAGATTTAAATTTAGCAATTAAATCGGGAAAATGTTTAAGATGGGAACGCACTTTTTTTATGGAAATAACTATTAACCTGAATCGTAGGATCTTTTTCTAGGGGGACATGGATACAATGGTCATTCAGTAATAGATTCATTTTAGCAATATAAGAAACTTTATCCATAATAACGACTGCACCAGATTTATCTCCTTTGGTAATGTGTAATGAAGCATTATTTCGAATGGCAGCTAAAGCAAGACGAAAACGCAAGGGGTAATTATAATGGTAAATGCAACCTTTAGCAATAGAAACGTTCATAAGGAATGTCACTAGATTTTTCTAAATTTGCAAAACCTTTAGCAATAGAAACACTGGAAGGTCTGGACGGAATGGAGAAGTTCAAGCCAAATCCGACGACAAAAGTTGTGGTATCATAAAGTTCTTGAGAAGAGAGGTTCACAACCGTTTCAGGTCAGCTGTTCTTAGTTAAATTACTGTTGGAGATGAAGCGTTGTAATTTAAGATCCAACCTACGTTCCAATTTTGCCGACCGTTTTCTGAGAATGTGGAAGAAGGAATCTTGAATCACGTTGAACCATAGGGCAGAGATGTTGGAGGAAAAGCATGACGGCGAGAATTGACTTCCTTGAAGTCAATGGAGGTCTCATACTTCATCAGCGAGATGCGTTTGGAGAGAAGAATACGTTCAACTCCGGTCATTATGATAAAGTCAAACGGTCTGTATTTATTTCAGTGTTTCTCCCGAGGTTGCGGGTCGCCAGCTCGGAATTCTTGGATCTTGAGATTTCCAAGATCTTTGAAATAGGTAAAAAAGTCCTTTTACAGAACTGAAACTCCTCCCGCATATAATTTTAAGAACTACCTTGTTAACCCGTTTTCTGAGTCCTTTTTCTTGCTTCCCCGCCTCTTGAATAAGTTAAATATTTCTGTTATATTCAAATATCAGTCTAGCATGTGCAAAATGCTGATTCATAATAGTAACAATAGTATAGGAGGGGGGAGGGTATTCTGTCGATTGTTCAGTTTGCCATAAGCAATACTTGGGGCAAACCGGTAAATCATTAAGTGTACGCTTGACGCAACATAAATACAATATTAGGAGGGGTGAAAGCAGTAGTGCTTCCTTTGTCCATATATCTGAAAACAGTCACCCTATCAATTGGAATTCGGCTAAATTTATTTACAAATCTGATGACTTTATTCAAAGAAATATTTTTGAATGCTCATTCATTAAATCCTCGCCTAATTTTAATATATCCCCCGGCCTCTTTAAACTGGACCCTGTTATTAAAAGGCTTATTTATAACATTGTCCATTTTAAATCTTAACCCTTTGATTTATTTATTTAGTTATGTTTCTCTCGTTTACTTTTATTTATTCACAATTAGGTGGGTATTTATTTATCTTAGTGACCTAAATGTCTACATTATGTGCTCACAGTTGGAATTTCCGGAAATAGACCTTATCTATTTGGTTTTATACTACGTATCCGTCTTTGATAATATTTCTCTATTTTGTGCTTTTTCGTTGTACATAGGCGGGACATTACTGCTGTCTTTCGTATAAATATCACCTTTGTAAGATTTTTCGTTATTCCTTGATAATGAACTGAACAAGTTCGAAAGTACTTGGAATCCGCCTTTCATTTTCCTGTGGGATTTCTTTTGCATATATATATATATATATATATATATATATATATATATATATATATATATATGTGTGTGTGTGTGTGTGTGTGTGTGTGTGTGTGTGTGTAGAGGGATCCACGAAAAGAGTAGTATTTCCGCACCTCTTAAGATATTGCTTAGGGAGAGAAAGCGAGCCGTTACTTCCCTCGCCCTCCGACTTCACTCTTTTTAGTCTTGCCACCAGGTCACTGAGAAATTCACACCGAGACACGACGTTGAAATTGAAGGCTACCTCCTCGCCGTCTTAATCTCCCCCCCCCCCCGTGTTTGTCGGGAGATTACTCATCTATTTTGTAGGTTTGCCTCGAACAACTTTTATGGCTCCAGCCGCTAGTCGTTCCGTCAGACCCGCTGATCCCGGCCTCTTACAATTTCCCGTAAGGACACGCCTGGTTGTCCCGGCCAATAATAAGGGTTAGAGAAGCCCCCCCCTCCCGACTCTCTCCATGTTTGGGAGAAATCCTTGTATATATGCACCCTCCCAAGGATTACCCACATATTCGGTTAGACGACGCTTTCCCGAACAGAGGTTCTATTTAACGACGCTCTCTCCCGCCAAGTATGTTTAGTGACGTCGCAGGCCACGGAGGAGCTGAACATCACACTCGTATCTTCGGGTCAGGGAGAAAAGTCTCTTGAGGCAACGTCAGCCATTCTCAACCCCCTTCGGATCAAGGATTGGAGAAGCCGTCCTCTGAAGTTCTTCTGGTGACCTCTTGATGCCAAGAGGCACAATAGCTCGCTCATTCCGATTTTTGGAGAAATCATCTTTCCCCCTTCCTTCGAAGTTCGACCAGTGATCTTTTGGGGATAAGAGGACCGATAGCTCACTCAATCCGAGTTTGGAGTAGTCACCCCCCCACCCTCACCGAAGTTCGTCCGGTGACCTCTTGAGGACAAGAGGCCCGCATCTCACTAATTCAGAGTTTGGAGTAAGTAGCACCACCCTCTTCGGGTTCCCGGCTACACCTGTGAGTAACCAAGGTCACCAAGCACCCCCTCCCCCTCCCAAAGTTCGACCCTCTTTACTCTCGAGGTTCAAAGGAACTAAATCGCTCACTACCCTAAATCTCCCATTATAACCATTTAATAACCCTGGTTATCTAATTGGTATTCTGAACCTAATTCAGTCTTATTCATGTACCTATATATCCATATTTATTGTGTAGCTTTTATTTAGTGTGTATTAAAATCTATTGTTGTCGTTGTGTTAGGAATTTTCTTTGGTCACGCAGCTGCAGCTATTTATTCAAATCGCACTCTTAGAACAATAACATTTGTTGCCTTGCTTAGCCTACCTTAGAGCCCGTGTGCGTATATCCCCGTACACTAGGCCATACTTCGACAATATATATATATATATATATATATATATATATATATATATATATATATATATATATATATATATATACGTAGGTGAGTCAAAAAGTTCTCAGACAAATGGCATAAAATTTTTATTTGTAATAATACTGTAATCATTTTTCTACATAAGCTCCATTAACATCTATACACTTTCTTAATCTATGAATCCAACGGTAAAGACCATCTTTGTAGAATTCACGGGGTTGTCTCTGGCACCAAGTAATGACCTGCTTTTTTGCTTCATCTAATGATTGAAACCGGGTTCCTTTTAGGTGTCCCTTTAAATTTGGTTAGGTTAGGTTAGGTTAGGTTAGGTTACCTAACCTAACCAAATTTAAAGGGACACCTAAAAGGAACCCGGTTTCAATCATTAGATGAAGCAAAAAAGCAGGTCATTACTTGGTGCCAGAGACAACCCCGTGAATTCTACAAAGATGGTCTTTACCGTTGGATTCATAGATTAAGAAAGTGTATAGATGTTAATGGAGCTTATGTAGAAAAATGATTACAGTATTATTACAAATAAAAATTTTATGCCATTTATCTGAGAACTTTTTGACTCCCCCTCGTATATATATATATATATATATATATATATATATATATATATATATATATATATATATATATATATATATATATATATATATATATATATATATATATATAAAGATCTCCCCTTATTAACTTTCTTAAGGACGTGCGCTCGTTGCATTCGCTTCTTACATTTAAGTAATGAAATTAATCTCAACCTAACCTAACCTTTGATTGATCACTTTGGGGATGGGATAAAAATGACCGCGTGAAGACCAGGTGTATTTTAAGAGGTCCCCAAACTTAGTCGCTGCACTCTGTCGCGCTGTTTTCGTTAAAAGTGTTCGGAGGTTTCTCCGATTTGGTTCTGCAGGCTCATGGCTCGTTCCAGGATGTTCAAGAGATCGGTTACTTGCCCCAACATCCCTCGAGTCCTGGTTCTATGTTCCTACACTTACTACATGGCAGGAATTAGGTCACCCCTTTGGGCAGCTTGGCAAAGCAGATGGAGACGGCCGAGGGGAACTTAAAGTTATGTGCTATTTCGCCGAGACTGCTCCGATGGACCTACCCCCCTATTCCCGCGGGGGCTTCAGGTCACTTTCTGTCGTCTTCGAATCGGACACACTTGAGGGACGTACCTTCCCATTTGAAGGAGCGCTCCCAGACACCTTACCTCTACGACCTCGTTGTCACCCAGACTGTTCCGCAAATTCTTGTTGAATGAATGTCTCAGTCACACATTTACTGTGGTCGCTAACGCTGGTCTCTTTGTACTCCGGACAAGATCGAGTACTTTTGATTGTGGACTTTGTCTACAATCATGATGAGGGTTGTTGGGGACAGTAAATTGTTTATTAAATTACAAAAGTTAATACGTACCTGTTGGTTTTTTTAACACATTTTGGTTTTTTTCTTTTGGGATTGTCAGATAAATCATTTTAACTCTCTTCATTTTGTTAAAAAATATCATTTTTCTTCCGTATTCTTTTTAGTTTCATTTGTAATTTCAGTGTTCTTTTTTTCATCATTTCCTTTTTCTTCATTTTTCGTTATTTCATTTCCAAAGAATTGGATAAATCGTAATTTTTTTTTCATCAATGTAACATTCGAGTTTAAAGAATTCTTTTGCCAAGATTTGTCTGTTTCTAGAAGGGATTAAATTGAGCAGCGATTTTCTCTTGAATGTCAAACTTTTTGGAAATATATTTATTATTTTCTTTTTCTTTATCATATTTATCCTGTAGAAAGCTTTTCATACATTTGTATTTAAAATCTGCTTGTTCTTTTTTTAATAATCGTTGTTTTTTTACAATATTATTTTGGGAATTATTACTATTTAATTCGTCTTGAAATATTTATTTTTATATTAGGTTGAGGAATAAGTTCTTGCGTTTTTTTTAATGTTGTGTTGATTTAAGTTTTGTTGACGTGATTTGTGCCCATATTAAGAAACAATAATAAATAATGAGAGCGAAATTTGCAAAGGTTAGGCTACGTCTCTTAACAGCGTAGACTATTAGGCTTTTGTTTAGGATACGTCTTGAAGTTGAGTAATAAGTCATTTATTTAAAAGTTGTGTTAATTTAATTTTTGTTCTGTACCCTCAAAATGGAATGTAAAGTTGAAAGAAAGGCGCATTTTCGACACCTGTTGTTATTCATTTTCAATCGAGACGGGAACAATGCAAACGCAGCCAAAGCTCGTCGCGATATTTGTGCTGTGTACGGAGAAAATGCTTTATCAGAAAAGACAGCTCAATTGTGGTTTTCACGTTTCAAAAACGGTCATTTCAATCTTAATGACGAAGAACGTTCTGGTCACCTCATTAAGTTGGATGAAGATCGATTGAACGACCTTCTTCCTGAAAATCCTCGTCAATCGACTAGAGAATTGGCTGTACAATTGCCGTGTGATCAGAAAACTGTAGTCAATCACCTCTATTTGATGGGAAAAGTTCAAAAACTCGGTGTATGGGTTCCGCACGCTTTGAGCGAAAGCAACAAACTTCAACGTTCCACCATTGCCGCAGGTTTGCTTGCTCGTCATAAGGCTACTCGTGGATATAATGACAGATTTTTTCACTGCATTATCCCTGTCGACGAAAAGTGGTGGGTTTATGTCAACATGAACCATCGAAAACAATGGCTTGGCCCCAATAAAAAAAAAACACTTCCGCGATTAAAGCAAGGACTTCATCCACGAAAGACGATGCTGTGTGTGTGGTGGGATTGTGAAGGCATCATTCTTTATGAGCTTGCGAATAACGAGATTGTCAATGCAGATCTCTACGTTCAACAAATGTATCGACTCGCCGAAGCTATTCGTGAAAAGCGACCTCATCGACTTTGTGGAGTCCTTCTCCAACGCGACAATGCTCATCCTCACATTGCCAATATGACAAAAGACGCCATCCAAACCCTTAATTGGGAAATCCTGCCGCATCCTCCATATTCGCCAGACTTGGCTCCATCGGATTTCCATCTGTTCCGATCGCTCTCCAACAATTTGCGCGGCGTTTCGTTCAATACTGATGTGGAATTAAAACCTGATTAGACGAATTCTTCGAGTCAAAATCCAGAGATTTTTATTGCATAGGCATCGAAAAACTAGTTGAACGTTGGGAAGAAATCGTAAATAACAGCGGAGAATACATTATTGATTAAATTGCATATTGTTCTCAATTAAGAATGAAGTTTTTTAAAAATTGTTAGTGGTAATGATTAAATTTGATAAAACCGCAAGAACTTATTCCTCAAACCAATACAATATTTTTTAAAAGTCTTCTCTTTTTTAAAGCTTCATGCTTAGGTTTAAGGAATCGCTGCATGAACATGGGACGTACAATTGATCTTGAGAAAAAGCAATGGATCTTCTTTAAATAGTGTACATCGGTCATATGTCCGGTCTTATTTATCGACATTACAAAACAAACCTAAAAGGTAAATTGTTCTTTTCAAAGGGATAACAATGCTATTTGGTAAATTATTACCCCACCTCTTTCATCAGCATTCATTATTATTGTTCCAAATATAATATTTTTGAAAAATCTTTCAATAATTAATAATTGAACTTCCATTACATATTTTGTTCATTATCTGTTAATGGAATTTTGACCATGAGGTCTTCCATCCTCCATTATAATGGCAGCAATTCCTGATGAATTAACTGATCTTAGACGTTTTATGATTTAGTTTAGACGAAATCTTTATGGTTCTTTCTGCACGCTTCGAAGAAGAACCTGCGATGACGTTTATATATACTCGTATACATTATCATTAATTTCATTACTTACATCTTCGTAAAACTTGCCATTGTTCTCATTTGGTAATCTTTCGTTACCTATTTCTAAATCTTTGGAATGTCATAATTTCTCTTACATCGTAGGATTTTGATGGGATAATGACAAACCGTGCATCCTAATGCATTTTCCTCCACATACTTAACTATATTTTTGAATTTCGTCTGAACCATATATATATATATATATATTATTATTATTACTGCAAGGAAAAATTATTCCGTTTTCTCGTTCAATGTGGTTTAATGGATTCATTTTCATCATTTTCTCGCGCTACTTTGATATATATATATATATATATATATATATATATATATATATATATATATATATATATATATATATATATATATATATATATATATATATATATATACACTGTATAATAATCTTGCTCATCATCATCACTTCACTAATTATAATTTAAGAAGGGGATTTTTTTGAGTATTTGAATAATAATTCCATCTTAGTTTAGTTGTGACTTATGTTTTTTATCAGTTATTTCTAATAATTCTTTTATAATATCAAAAAACAAAATGGTGAAGTTTATAAATAAATATAAGTATCTAAATTTTGTGAATTTTTTTAAACCCCAATTACAAATGATTAAGTTTAGAAAATTTATTTTTTTATCTTAGTAGCGAAGCGCAAGATCCTCCGGTAAGGGGGGAGAGAGTGGCCAAGCCATTGCCTGGTATAAAACAAGCAAAGGTACCCGGCTTTGCCTGGGCTTAAAAAAACTATCTTGAACAAATTAAATTCCGCTTAAGTTTTAAATTTTCCATTTAAAAGTTGGTAGGTATAAGAATGTGAGGTTTATTTTTACTTTTGCGTAATGGAGTAATGTATCATGAAAGACTAACAGGCGTACGGCAATCTGGCGCACGCCTACTTCGGGTAGATTGAAATAGACAAATGAGAGCTTTTTATATTATACTTCTTTACACTCCCAGCCAAGTCAGCGATATGACATTACGCACAATCAATCAGTGACATTATATTTACTGCAAGACCCATGACATGATATTCTTGCAGGTAGGATAGTTACATGACATCACAGTAGCGCGCTCGACCGGTCAAGCTGTACGGGGCATGGCATTTCTTGCAGGCATATCAGCGTCATGCCATTACAGTAGTGCGGCTGGACGGACAGGCAAGCGTGAATAAGCGGAGGGTGGCAGCCACATAGATTGGCGCGAATTTTAACTAAATATCTAAATTATTAGACTCGTGGGCATGCTGATAATATGTATTATCGCTTTTTTAAAACAATTCAGTCGCAGATTTGGTCTGTGAAACCTTAATTTTTCCACGAACAATGTTTTAATTGCAACTCATAACTGCAATTACTGCCCCCTTCCCCACTCGGTACGGGAGATTACGCGACGTGCCCGGTTCGGAGACCGGATTGTGATCTATAGCGACTCACAAAGCGCCCTGAGTGCTCTCGAGGCATTAGAATCTCCGCATGTCCTCGTTCGCAATATCCGTGACGCCACGGTTTTGGCGAGCCGGGCAGATATCGAGATTATCTTCTGCTGGGTTCCTGGACATGTAGGAATTGCGGAGAATGAGCGCGCCGATGAGGGCGCCAAAGAGTCCGCGAGGACTCTGCGACCGGACCAGCGTTTCGCTCTTCCCCACACCGACTACATGGCAGGAATACGGGCAGCTCTTCGGACTGCTTGGCAAAGAAGATGGGAGACGTCGAAGGGAACTTAAAGTTGCGTGCCATTGCGCCGCGACTGTTCCCATGGACCTATCCCCCAATGCCGCGGCGGCTTCAGGTTGCTTTCTGTCGTCTCCGAATCGGGCACACTCGTGTGACGCATCGCTTTTTGATGGAGCGCTCGTCTGCGCCCTATTGCAACGATTGCGTCGTCCCCCGGACTTCTCGGCATATTCTTGTCGAATGTCCCAGTCTGGGTGATCTTCGCGCACGATACGTGTCCTGGTACCGGGATGGGCGGGGTCGCTACCGCCTGTCCCTTGTACTCGGGACGGATTCGTGCACATTGACTTCTGGACTTGTTGACTTTTGGGGGGGAGGCCGGGCTTCTTCCCTTTATTTAAGGTTCTTTATGTTGTTCTTCTGTTGTTGTTGTTTTGTAGGTTGCACTCTCCTGCACCGGGGTGAGGGGGACCTCCCCCCGCTGCCGGAGATTGCTTCCTGGTTGTTAAGTTTTTCGAATTTATATCATTGTTACGTTTTCATATTTTCATTTTAAAGTAGCCTAGTTCTAGGCTGTCGTGTTTTTCGGCGACTTATGCCCAAGTGGGCAGTTGCCAGATGGGCTCTGTAAAAAAAACCCCCAAAAACCTTGTACTCGGACGGATCCGTGCACATTGACTTATGGACTTGTTGACTTTTTGGGGAAGGCCGGGCTTCTCCCCTTAATTTAAGGTTCTTTTCTGTTTTTTCGTTTGTTATTGTTTTGTTTGTAGGTTGCACTCTCTGCACCGGGGTGAGGGGGACCTCCCCCCGCTGCCGGAGATTGCTTCCTGATTGTTAAGTTTTTCCAATAATTATTAGTGTTAGTTTTTCATAATTTTATTTTAAAGTAGCCTAGTTCTAGGCTGTCGTGTTTTTCGGTGACATCCTTAAGTGGGGATTTGCCAGATGGGCTCTATAAAATTTAAAAAAAAATAAAAAAAAAGAAAAGTGCCTCCCCAGACCTGAATAGTGATAATGATGCCAATGAGACCTGCGATGTCCTGGGGAAGATGACCAACTGGAGGTTTCCCCCCTGAGATAGACATGGTCTTTGAGGCAACCCAGCTGCAGATGGTAGGGCCTTCCATAGGGAGGAATCCGGGCCTTGCGCCAAGCACCGAACCCGAATCTGCGCCTATGCAAGATTCTCCTCAAACGGCTAGGGTTTCCGAGGCAGTACAAGGAGAGGAGGGATCTCCCCCGACCGGTGCTCCTACGACTGCCAGGACCTTCTCCATTTCGGAGATCCCGTCTCCAGGAGAATGAGACCGCAATCTCGGACCCCGCATCCGTGGCGGAATTCTTCGCGACCGCTTTTTCCGCATTCTCTAGCCGGGCTGCTGCTCCGCCAGCATTTAATGCACGTCGTGATGTCGCGAAAGGCCGCCGGCTGGACTTTACCTCCAGAGGCGGAGAACCCTTCAACGACAGGTTTACTGTGAGTGAGTTGCGCCCCGCTCTTGCTTCGTGCGCGGACACCCCATGGTCCAGACGATGTCCCGTACGCCATGCTTCGACACCTGGGTGAGCGAGGCATGGCCTTTCTGTTAAATTTGTTCAACAGGATCTGGGTGGCGAGTCTTCTCCCAGATTCCTGGCGAATCGCTACTGTGCTCGCCTTTCGCAAACCGGGGAGAGATCATTCTACTCCGACCGGTTTCCACCCAATCTCTCTAACCTCTTGCGTGTGCAAGTTGATGGAGAAATTGGTAAATGTTAGATTAGCCCTTTCTCCTGGACAGCGGAGGCCATCTGTCTTCCGCACAGTGTGGCTTCCGCAAGTTCCACTCCACGTCGGACGCTCTGCTCCGACTGGAAAATGCCGTCTGCGATGCCTTCCTTCGTAGACAGCATTACGCCACGGTGTTTTTCGATCTGGAGAAGGCCTATGATACCGCACGGCGATACGGTATCATGGAGACTCTCCACACGATGGGGGCGAGGGGACGCCTCCCGGTCTTTATATCTGAATTTTGGCGAGATCGTCGATTCCGCGTACGGGTGGGGGGAGCGCTCTCCGGCCCAAAGGAGCAGGAAGAGGGTGTCCCGCAGGGAAGTGTGCTCAGTGTTACACTCTTTGCCCTGAGCACCAACGGCATCACCTCGGTGCTGTCGGAAGATGTTCTCGCTACGCTCTACGTGGACGACCTTTCGATCTCTTTTGGCGCGGCCCAGATGCCAACTCTGGAGCGTCGACTCCAACAGGCGTGAATCGCGTCTCTCGCTGTGCCGAAGCGCACAGGTTTCGGTTTTCCTTGGCCAAGACTAATGAGGTGCACTTCTGCCGCCATCCACGGCTCTACCGCGACCCAGACTTGTTTCTTAATGGGGTACGTCTGGAAGTGATTCAATCGCGCCGTTTCCTTGGTCTTGTATTTGACTGACACCTCACCTAGGAGGCTCATATTCGCAGCCTTAGGGTCTCTTGTACCCGCGCTATGGATATTCTCCGTTCCGTGACGTTCAGCGCTTGTGGCGATGATAGGGCTACTGCCTTACTTTTTTATCGATCCTTTGTTCGTTCGAAGCTCGACTACGGATGCGAGTTTTATTCATCCGCAGTCCAGCGTTTATTGCAGAAGGTGGACTCGATCCACCACACCGGCCTTCGCCTTGCGACCGGTGCCTTCCGCACTTCCCCCATTGAGAGCCTGTTGGTCGATGCTGTGGAGATGCCACTCGCTCTAGGCCACGTGCAGTGCATTATTCGCCTGTACCCGCGAGCCTGGTGCCTCCCTCAGTCGCCAACAGCTCTCTCTGCATCCGCAGCTGATCTCCACGGTGCCTTCCGCCGAGCGACGCCAGTCACATCCTAAGCCCTTTGGGTTTATGGCCAGGAAACTCCTTCGAGAGCTAGCTATAGCTTTCGGGCCGGTGGCGCCCCTGTTTCTGCCCAGGACACCACCCTGGAGGGTACCACATTTGGCTATTTGTCGCCACGCCTCTGCTCCCAAAGCTTCTACAGCGCCGGGAGTATTGCGTTCGACCATTTTGGAGCACACCTCGTGTCACTCTGGAACCATGCTAGTGTATACGGATGGCTCCAATCCCAAGAGGGGGTCGGCTTCCACGCCGTATTCCCTCTGTTTGAAGTCAGCGGGGCTCTCCCGGGCGTCGTCTGTCTTCACGGCCGAACTGGTGGCAATACACCACTCGGTACGGGAGATTACGCGACGTTCCCGGTTCGGAGACCGGATTGTGATCTATAGTGACTCACAAAGCGCCCTGAGTGCTCTTGGGGCATTGGAATCTCCGCATCCCCTGGTTCTCGATATCCGTGACGCCACGGTTTTGGCGAGCCAGGCGGATGTCGAGATTATCTTTTGCTGTGTTCCTGGACATGTAGGAATTGCGGGGAATGAGCGCGCCGATGAGGGCGCCAAACAGTCCGCGAGGACTCTGCGACCGGACCAGCGTTTCGCTCTCCCTCACACTGACTACATGGCACGAATACGGGCAGCTCTTCGGACTGCTTGGCAAAGAAGATGGGAGACGGTCGAGGGGAACTTAAAGTTGCGTGCCATTGCGCCGCGACTGTTTCCAAGGACCTATCCCCCAATGCCGCGACGGCTTCAGGTCGTTTTCTGTCGTCTCCGAATCGGGCACACTCGTGTGACGCATCGCTATCTGATGGACTGCTCGCCAGAGCTCTATTGTGACGACTGCGTCGTCCCCCAGACTGTTCGGCACATTCTTGTCGAATGTCCCAGTATGGTTGATCTTCGCGCACGATACCTCTCCCGGTACCGGGATGAGCGGGATCGCTACCGCCTGTCCCTTGTACTCTGGACGAGTTCGTGCACATTGACTTTTGGACTTGTTGACTTTTGGGGGGAGGCCGGGCTTCTCCCTTTTATTTATGTAGGTTTTTTTTGTTATTGTTTTTTTTTGTAGGTCGCACGCTTCTGCCCCGGGGAGGGGGACTTACCCTCCGACGCCGGAGCTTGCTTCTTAATTGTTGTCATCTTACTTTTTTATCGTTGTTTTGTTTTCAAATTTTTATTTTAAAGTAGCCCAGAGCTCAGCTGTTTGATTGCGGCGACTTAGGCCCGAGTGGACAGTCGCCAGATATCCTCCTCCTCCTCCTCCTCCTAAAAAAAAAAATTCACCGCCTAAATTAAAGCCATCGGGCCACAAAAGACGCGCTAATCATTCTTTCGATTCGTGTTGTCTTTAGTTAACCTCTGGACGGATTCTTGGCCATGTGCACCGACACATGCACACATACGCATAAAATCTTATTTTATGCGTTATCTTTTCGTGTATGTGAGGAAGAGTTCCTTCCGAGGGCTTCGATGAAGAGCTAGTTAGCCAAAAAATGTCATTATTAACAGCATAACTATGATTGCACTATTGCAAATAATTCTCTCTCTCTCTCTCTCTCTCTCTCTCTCTATATATATATATATATATATATATATATATATATATATATATATATATATATATATATATATATATATATATATATATATATATATATATATATATATATAATATATACTATCCTAAACGCGAGAGAATGAGTTAAATGGAATCATTTTTCCTAGGAAAAGATGTTTTTCTCCAAAAAATTGCGAACCAATCCGTGCCAGGGTGAAGATCAAACCAAACACTCGAGGCAGCGAGCACAGCTTTGATCTCGGTTTTTAAAACCACAAAAATTCTCACGAATAGGTTTTTTAAAACTTGGTCCCCTAGGTCGTTGGGAAGGCTAAGGACTAATATATACGTTCATCATAAGCGGAATAAATATCTCCTTAAAAATCGTTTTCTTTCATTCTGTCAAATTCTCACTCCAATCATTACATCGGTAAAGGAGGCAAGAAGATATCAAAACGCTCCGAAGATGGTCGAATAAGATCGAAAGCTTAGCAATTTAGTTTGCTTTTTACCAAACACATTCATTTAAAAGAGAGATGAATACTGTACAAGTGATCCACCATCTACAAGATGGAATAAAAAGACTAGTCAGAAGAAGAGAAAGTTGCCCAAGGAAATTAATTAAGGCGAATCACACCATGGTCTTCAACAAAATTTGCATATATATATATATATATATATATATATATATATATATATATATATATATATATGATATGGGAAGCTACATAACGAAACTCGTCCGGTTTTAATAAACTTTGCTCTCAAACAGTAAAACACACACATATATATATATATATATATATATATATATATATATATATATATATATATATATATATATATTTATATTCGAAAGAAGTATAGTATCGTACAAGTAAATGGAGGAGGGAACCCACATTATTTTGGACCGATTTATTGCGAAACCAGTTTTCGACGGAGTCATCCCTCTTCCTTAATCGCTGGCAAATTAATTAATACAGGAATATGCTTAACCTAAGGACCTACAAATTTTCAAGTCAGAATTTAATCAGGGGCCTGATATGATACAACTTTGAGCAAAGGCTGAGTGAGTCTTTTGCTTATCAAGGGATTAGTGTTGAATTGCCCCTCCGAAAAATTGAAGTTTGGAATTTAATTTATGAAGGTTGATTCTATTAAGCGTCTATCTATATCGTTGCGGGAATTCTAAATCATTTTGACATTATCAATGTCCATTGAATGCTCTTCATTTGACATGTGTAAGAACAAGCTAGAAGATAGGCTTCCACGACGCATGTTCCATTTGTCTTCCTTCATTCTCTTGCGGACACCGCCCATGGTCCGGACGATGTCCCGTACGCCATGCTTCGACACCTGGGTGAGCGAGGCATGGCCTTTCTGTTAGATTTGTTCAACAGGATCTGGGTGGAAGGTCTTCTCCCAGACTCCTGGCGAATCGCTACTGTGCTCGCCTTTCGCAAATCGGGGAGAGATCACTCTACTCCGACCGGTTTCCGCCCAATCTCTCTAACCTCTTGCGTGTGCAAGTTGATGGAAAAATTGGTAAATGTTAGATTAGCCTTTTTCCTGGACAGCGGAGGCCATCTGTCTTCCGCACAGTGCGGCTTCCGCAAGTTCCACTCCACGTCGGATGCTCTGCTCCGACTGGAAAATGCAGTCTGCGAGGCTTTTCTTCGTAGACAGCACTACGCCACGGTCTTTTTCGATTTGGAGAAGGCCTATGATACCGCATGGCGATACGGTATCATGGAGACTCTCCACACGATGGGGGCGAGGGGACGCCTCCCAATGTTTATATCTGAATTTTTGCGAGATCGTCGATTCCGCGTACGGGTGGGGGGAGCTCTCTCCGGCCCAAAGGAGCAGGAAGAGGGTGTCCCGCAGGGAAGTGTCCTCAGTGTCACACTCTTTGCCCTGAGCATCAACGGCATCACCTCGGTGCTGCCGGAAGATGTTCTCGCTACGCTCTACGTGGATGACCTTTCGATCTCTTTTGGCGCGGCCCAGATGCCAACTCTGGAGCGTCGACTCCAACAGGCATTGAACCGCGTCTCTCGCTATGCCGAAGCGCACAGGTTTCGGTTTTCTTTGGCCAAGACTAAGGTGGTGCACTTCTGCCGCCATCCACGGCTTCACCCCGACCCAGATTTGTTTCTTAATGGGGTGCGCCTGGATGTGGTTGAGTCGCACCGTTTCCTTGGTCTTGTATTCGACCGACACCTCACCTGGGAGGCTCATATTCGCAGCCTTAGGGTCTCTTGTACCCGCGCCATGGACATTCTCCGTTCCGTGACGTTCAGCGCTTGGGGCGCTGATAGGGCTACTGCCTTACTTTTTTATCGATCCTTTGTTCGTTCGAAGCTCGACTACGGATGCGAGTTTTATGCATCCGCAGCCGAGCGTTTATTGCGGAAGGTGGATTCGATCCACCACACCGGCCTTCGCCTTGCGACCGGTGCCTTCCGCACTTCCCCCATTGAGAGCCTGTTGGTCGATGCTGGGGAGATGCCACTCGCTCTGCGCCGCGTGCAGTGCATCACTCGCCTTTACGCGCGAGCCCGGCGCCTCCCTCAGTCGCCAACAGCTCTCACTGCATCCGCAGCTGATCTCGATGGTGCCTATGCCGCCGAGAGACGCCAGTCATACCCTAAGCCCTTTGGGTTTAGGGCCAGGAAACTCCTTCGAGAGCTAGATATAGCTCTCGGGCCGGTGGCGCCCCTGGTTCTGCCCAGGACGCCACCCTGGAGGGTACCACATTTGGCTATTTGTCGCCACGCCTCTGCTCCCAAAGCTTGTACTGCGCCGGGAGTATTGCGTTCGACCTTTTTGGAGCACACATCGTGTCACGCTGGTACCGTGCCAGTGTATACGGATGGCTCCAAGTCCCAAGAGGGGGTCGGCTTCCACGCCGTATCCCCTCTGTTTGAAGTCAGCGGGGCTCTACCAGGCGCTGCGTCTGTCTTCACGGCCGAGCTGGTGGCAATACACCACTCGGTACGGGAGATTACGCGACGTGCCCGGTTCGGAGACCGGATTGTGATCTATAGCGACTCACAAAGCGCCCTGAGTGCTCTCGGGGCATTGGAATCTCCGCATCCCCTGGTTCGCGATATCCGTGACGCCACGGTTTTGGCGAGCCGGGCAGATGTCGAGATTGTCTTCTGCTGGGTTCCTGGACATGTAGGAATTGCGGGGAATGAGCGCGCCGATGAGGGCGCCAAAGAGTCCGCGAGGACTCTGCGACCGGACCAGCGTTTCGCTCTTCCTCACACCGACTACATGGCAGGAATACGGGCAGCTCTTCGGACTGCTTGGCAAAGAAGATGGGAGACGGTCGAAGGGAACTTAAAGTTGCGTGCCATTGCGCCGCGACTGTTCCCATGGACCTATCCCCCAATGCCGCGGCGGCTTCAGGTTGCTTTCTGTCGTCTCCGAATCGGACACACTCGTGTGACGCATCGCTATCTGGTGGAGCGCTCGCCTGCGCCCTATTGCAACGACTGCGTCGTCCCCCAGACTGTTCGGCACATTCTTGTCGAATGTCCCAGTCTGGGTGATCTTCGCGCACGACACCTGTCCCGGTACCGGGATGGGCGGGGTCGCTACCGCCTGTCCCTTGTACTCGGGACGAGTGCGTGCACTTTGACTGGTGGACTTGCTAACTTTTTGGGGGAGGCCGGCCTTCTCCCTTTTTTTTAACCAGGCTTAATTTTTGTTGTTGTTGTTTTTGTTATTGTTTTGTTATTGTTATTTCTTTTTTGTTGTTCCCTGTTCCATTTTTTGAAGTAGCCTAGAACTAGGCTGTTTGTTTACGGCGACTTATGCCTAAGTCGACAGTCGCCAGATAGCCCCTTAAATAAAAAAAAAATAAATAAAAAAAAAATCCTTCATTCTCTTCGAGAATCTGGAGATCTTACAGGAGATAACCACCAGCAAGGACTCGAACCTCAGACCTCTGGTTATCCAGCCCAGTGCTCTGCCGCTGAGCTAACGGGAACAATATCGAAAGGAACCTACTCTCCCCAACAAACTTTTCGTTCGTATATCCTGTAAGATCTCTGTTCTCCTGTTTATATCCAACATTTGACACACATTTCCTTTATCATGCAGCATAAGCTTGAACGTAGTAGATGCTTGCTAGTTTGCACGCCAACCACAACTGGCCGATAGTTTTGGGTCGGTCGTAGAAAGAAGAGATGCATTCACCTTGCAGTTTCATGATGTAGCTTTCTAAGCTCTTCATCAAGGTCTCGTAAGGAGCTTTATTCTTACGAGACCTTGATGAAGAGCTTAGTTAGCTACAACATTGCCCCCTTAACCGCCTAATTATGAGTGCGAAATTGCAAATAATTCTCGATATATATATATATATATATATATATATATATATATATATATATATATATATATATATATATATATATATATATATATATATATATATATATATATCTATATATATATATCAGTAAAATAACTCAATGGCGAGTTATGGTAATTAAACTTATGGCCCCTATACAGTGATTTCACTATCATATATATATATATATATATATATATATATATATATATATATATATATATATATATATATATATATATATATATATATATATATAAACATTCATTTTCGCGATTTACTTGCTAAATTTAAATCTAGTAATGCCTCTCTGCCATATTTATATGGTTTTGTAAAGATGCATAAGCCTAATAATTTTTCCTGTTAATATAGATTCTACTATTTTTCTTCTATGGAAATCTTTACACATCATATATAATTGTAAAAATTTCCGTAAAAAAAATAGTAGAATCTATATTAATAGGAGAAATTCCTAATTTTTATTTGTCAGATGGGCAATTGAAATGCAGCCCCGTAACCTTATCGTAAACAGCTTAATCAACGACATTAGACTTACACCCCCTGATTAATGACCTTTTTCCCCCCGTTTTGTGTTTCTTTGTGTTTTTTTCTTTTTGTTTTAGTCTGATCTGTACCTACGCTTTTTATAGACTTTTGTAACAATCGCATTCTCAGTATACGACTGAAGTATGATAAACTACATACTGAAACTAGTCTCGTAAATTAAACTTTTGGCTCCTATACAGTGGTTTCACTATCATATACTATAACACGTCATTGAGTTCCTTTACTTTTACGATATTATTTGTTTGTGGCTTCCTCCTAAGGATGTTAATGGTTTTCTTACTGAACTTAATTCTCTGGTTCTCTCTATTAAATTTACCTTTGAACTCGAACAAAATGGTGTCCTCCCGTTCTTAGTCTACTTATTCATACCACTCATCTGGATTTAAGTTTTCCGTCTACCGTAAGCCTACCAGCACCGGTTCTTATATTCATTTTTACTCGGGTCCTAATGATAAAGTAAAACGGTCTGTATTTATTTCAATGTTTCTCCGGGTCGCTAAGCCAGAATTCTTGGATCTTGAGATTTCCAATATCTTTGAAATAGGTAACAATCTTTGCTACCCTCATAAATTTCTTGCAGGATGCCTAAATTTGACCAAAAAATCCTTTTAAAGAACTGAAATCCTTCCCACATATTATTTTAAGAACTCCCTTGTTTTACCGTTTTTTGAGTCCTTTTCCTTGCTTCCCCGCCTCTTGAATAAGTTAAATATTTCTGTCATATTCAATTATCTGTCTACCATGTGCAAAATGCTGATTCATAATAATTACAATAGTATAGGGGGCGGGGGTATTCTGTTGATTGTTCAGTTTCTCCTAAGCAATACTTTGGGCAAACCAGTATATCATTAAGTGTAAGCTTGACGCAACATAAATCCAATATTAGGAAGGGGGATTGCAGTAATGCTTCCTTTGTCCATTCATCTGAAAACAGTCACCCTATCAATTGGAATTCGGCTAAATTTATTTACAAATCTGATGACTTTATTCAAAGAAATATTGTTGAATGCTCATTCATTGATTCCTCGCCTAATTTTAATATATCCCCCGCCCTCTTTAAACTGGACCCTGTTATTAAAAGGCTTATTTATAACGAAATTGTCCATTTTTAATCTTAGCCCTTTGATTTATTAATTTAGTTGTTTCTGTCGTTTTATTTTTATCTATTCACAATTAGGTATGT
The DNA here is from genome assembly GCA_963969495.1 of Ceratothoa steindachneri. Taxonomy (NCBI): domain Eukaryota; kingdom Metazoa; phylum Arthropoda; class Malacostraca; order Isopoda; family Cymothoidae; genus Ceratothoa; species Ceratothoa steindachneri. The sequence goes on from OZ018323.1 coordinate 182,184,300, forward strand.
ATGTATTTATCTTAGTGACCTAAATGTCTACATTATGTGCTCACAGTTGGAATTTATGGTAGTAGACCTTATCTATTTGGTTTTATACTTCATATCCGTCTTTGATAATATTTCTCTATTGTGTGCCCTTTCGTTGCACATGAGCGGGGCATTACTCTGCTGTCTCTCATATATATATACCAACTTGTAAAATTTTTCGTTATTCCTTGATAATGAACTGAACAAGTTCGAAATTACTTGGAATCCGCCTTTCATTTTCCTGTGTTTTTTTTTGCATATAATATATATATATATATATATATATATATATATATATATATATATATATATATATATATATATATATAATTCGTGCTGTAGATATTTAGGAGTCAATCTCGAACTTGCTCTCTTGGGTATGTGTTTATTTCTTAAGTGGTTTCTTATCGCTACTTGTCCTTATCGATTTTCTCTTATCATTTTTTCTTGTATTTTCGCTATCCATTCCACTCTTCTTATCACTAATATCCTATTTATTTATGACTGGTGTTTATTACCCTTCTGATAGTAATTATATTTCTTCGCGTTTGTTTGTTGACCCTCCAAATGAGCGCTCGGGTCATTTCTTAGACGACGCTCGGTTGCTGATTGTCAGTGAGATTTCTTTGTCCCGCCATTGATCAATGGCTCGTTTAGCCGTTCGTCAGGAGCTTCATCGCGAGGCCCTTCTCGTCTTGGTAGAAGCCAATCTATCTCCTCTGAAGTGGTTTTGTCTTTGTCTCTCCAAGTGGCCCCGTCGATCGCTGTGCGAGGAGACAAGCGGGGGGGAGGACTATTCATTCGAAGTCCTTTTCCTACATCGGGGAGGGGGGAGGGATTCTCATTCACTATAGGAACGGACGAATGCCACTAGCAAACGACCCTTTAAGTGTTTTCAGCCTATTCAGATTGGGAAAGTGAGGAAGGTAAGGTAGAGCAAGAAGGGAGGTGCCAAGCAAGCAGGCAAGTGCTCCTCACCCTTCCGAAGACATTTGCGATCTTTGACCCCCATGTTAATGCCAGAGGAGGTATCTATTCTTGTCTCACAGCGGGGTTCAAACTCCTACGTTTGACTGCATGCGGTCTTTATAAATTGAGTTCCTTTTGGTTTATCATCACCCTTTCTGGTCCCATTATTTAGGGTAGACGTGGTTGGCAGTCTTTGTCACATCTAGTCTTTAAAATAAAGCACTTGTTTCGTTTTTTTATCCACCTAGTTTACTCGTTAAAAAGCTATCCTTTCCTGCGTGAGTGTGCGGACTTTCATGCTTGCATTACAGAATGGGATAAAACGCCGGCAATTTATTTCGCTCTGCCATTATATCAACGCTTTTTAAGAGGCCCCCCTCAAAAGGTGATGCTCCCAATGCCTCTCGCGCGATATGTTTGTCTCTTGCAAATTGGTCACCGATCTCCGACGATCTCGGCTGAGGCTGAAACAAACGCCTCCATGGCTTTCTCCAGTGACATCGCTTGGATCGCAGGGCCCGAAACAAGAGAAGTCTCTTCAGTCAGTCTCGAATAAGTTTCAGTCTCGTTTGACTATTCTGAGGCTTTTTCGCTATATCGAGTGTTTCTGAACTTAAGTTTTAAAGCTGCTAGCCCCGAGAAAGGATACCGAGGTCCCTTAGATCTTTCATTGAAGGATTCGTCGTTCTTGCCTTGCCCCAATTTTCCCTGAGTTCGAGCCCGCGCGACCAAGTAATCCCTCGTATCTATTATGACCCTATCATTGCTTTGTAATAATAGGACGAAGGGCAGTGGTGAGACTCAAACTTACAAAGTCTACGTCGCTAAGATCCACGGAAACTCACTCTCCCATCCTCTGACCCTAAATGGACTCGGATCTAACAGAGCTTATAAGCTGCCCGTTTCGCACTTGACACACTACAGATTGAAAGATTAGTATGGAGAGAGGAAATATCAAGAATGATAAGGATACTGATAGCAAGCTGTTGTAAGTGCTAATAAGACACGAGCAAGTGTTCGTACAAAACAGCAGAAGCAATGTAGAGGCTTGTACGTGCACGTGTAAGACTACAAATACACGTTGATGTTTTTGTATGTAGTTAGTAAAGTTCGACGGTTGGGGATTTGGGGTTCAGCTTTGGGTCAGTTTTAACCGCAGACTTTATTTTAGCCGAGTTCCAACTCCAGGTCGCTCTAACGTCTGGCCACATCTGCATTAACACGACAAAAGCCAATCCTGCTCAAGAACATTGGGGGCTGTCTGTATTATCATTCTAGATTACATGGCGTTATTTGTGGTCAATTGTTCTCATAGGTTGTGAATATGAACTCTCGCCCGCCGAATTTATGGTTGAACTGGTTTGTTCTTGGTCCACCTTTTGTCCGTCCAGCACAGGGGTAGGTGGCTCTTAGGCATTTGATTGAAAAGCTGAACGTACGTAGTGGTGGTTGATTTAATAGTAAATTGTGAAAATGTTGAACGGAGAAAGAGGCGTGGGGGAGGATAAAATAATTGATATTAATTCTGATTTCAAAAAGTGATTTTGCCTCTTCCGTGCGTTTCCAAGGCGATATTTAGCTCCTGAGTTGACATTGTTAGTTGTTTGAATCAAGAGGAAAAATACTTAAAATAGAGGTTTAAAGAGAGAGAGAGAGAGAGATAGTTTCTTTGATGTTTGAATTAAGTTGGCTTTTGTTTTGCCGTTTGCATTAGAGATAGAACGAGGATTCTCGTAAATAAGTTTGAAATAAAGCATCCTTACTTAAATTGCCCGAAGTGACTTGCAATATCTTACTATGACTTGGTTTGAATCACTAGCACAAATAAAGTACCCCGTAAGGGGCGCGGCTATTTGCCTTCCTGGCCGACGTGCTGACGGGACTCGGCGCTCCGTCCAGCTCCAGCTTAGCCTCTTCTCTTTCTTTCAGACAGCGATGTCCCGTACGCCATGCTTCAACACCTGGGGGAGCTAGGCGAGGCCTTTCTGTTAGATTTGTTCAACAGGATCTGGGTAGAGGGTAACCTCCCAGACTCCTGGCGAATCGCTACTATTCTAGCTTTTCGCAAACCAGGGAGAGATCATTCTACCCCGGCCGGTTTCCGCCCAATCTCTCTAACTTCTTGCGTGTGCAAGTTGATGGAGAAATTGGTAAATGTTAGATTAGCCTTTTTCCTGGACAGCGGAGGCCATTTGTGTTTTGCGCAGTGCGGCTTCCACTAGTTCCATTCCACGTCTGATACTCTGCTTCGACTGGAAAAGGCTGTCTGCGAGGCCTTCCTTCTTAGACAGCACTTCGCCACGGTGTTTTTCGATCTGGAGAAGGCTTATAATACCACATAGCAGCGATACGGTATCATGAAGACCCTCCATACGATGGGGGCTAGGGGACGCCTCCCGGTCTTTATATCTGAATTTTTGCGAGATGGCCGATTCCGCGTACAGGTGGGGGGGAAGCCCTGTCCGACCTAATGGAGCAGAAAGAGGGTGTCCCGCAGGGAAGTGTCCTCAGCGTTACACTTTTTGCCTTGAGCATCAACGGCATTACCTCGGTGCTGCCGGAAGATGTTCTCGCTACGCGCTACGTGGACGACCTTTCGATCTCTTTTGGCGCGGCCCAGATTCCAACTCTGGAGCGTCGACTCCAACAAGCGTGAACCGCGTCTCTCGCTGTGCCGAAGCGCACAGGTTTCGGTTTTCCTTGGCCAAGACTAAGGAGGTGCACTTCTGCCGCCATCCACGGCTCCACCCCGACCCAGATTTGTTTCTTAATGGGGTCCGCCTGGAAGTGGTTGAATCGTACCGTTTCCTTGGTCTTGTATTTGACCGACGCCTCACCTGGGAGGCTCATATTCGAGGCCTTCGGACCCTAAGGCTGCGAATATGAGCCTCCCATGGATATTCTCCGTTCCGTGACGTTCAGCGCTTGGGGCGCTGATAGGGCTACTGCCTTACTTTTGTATCGATCTTTTGTTCGTTCGAAGCTCGACTACGGATGCGAGTTTTATGCATCCGCAGTCGAGCGTTTATTGCGGAGGGTGGATTCGATCCACCACACCGGCCTTCGCCTTGCGACCGGTGCCTTCCGCACTTCCCCCATTGAGAGCCTGTTGGTCGATGCTGGGGAGATGTCACTCGCTCTACGCCGTGGACAGTACATCATTCGCCTGTACGCGTGAGCCCGGCGCCTCGCTCAGTCGCCAACAGCTCTCACTGCATTCGCAGCTGATTTCGACCGTGCCTATGCCGCCGAGAGACGCCAATGTGTGTGTGTGTAAGAATGTCTCTCCAAGTACGTCAGGTAGACATCATAGATAGAGAATTAGTGCGACCGGGCTACGAAATTGTCCTCAGGGTTCCCTTGGTGCATTTAATGACATACATGCATCGTAACTCGATATATGAACGATTTTAGCGATCTCTCCGCCATTTAGTCATTGGTTGATCTGAAAGAATGGCAACGCCTCTTTGTAACAAAATACCACGTCTCTAATTTTTCTAAACTATCCAATTCATCCTATGTTCACATGTTAATTATTTTTATCTTATTTTATTATTGGTTGATCTTGTTAAACCATTGTTACCGCCCCATTTTATTCTTATCTATTTAATCTAATATCATTGACAAATCATTCATTAATTCTGATTTATTTCTTCCCCAAATAACTCATCAATACTCGTGCTCCATCCCACTCCTCTGGTAATCATAAGCGCTGTCTTATCGGCTATTTAGCCAATCATTAACTAGTAAGAATTGCAACGCTCCTTTGTTACAAAATACCCCGCCCCTTTTATAAACTATCTTCTGTTCCCACATTAGCCACTTTGACACTCATTCCATAGTTCAGTCCCACCTGGTCCAACGTATTCTCTACCTGGGAGAAAGCTCTCTCTCATCGGATTGATTACAGGGTTCGGGCGGTATTCGTTCGCATCATGACTGTCTCAGGAAAAAAATAAACGTGTTTTTATTTTTTGAGATATATTCGTCAAATTTGGGTCACTGGGTCTTCATGACATGTTCTGTCGATCTCACTTTATCAACTCGCTTATGACCTCGATGACAGCCCTCTAGGCTCCTCTGAACCGGCCACAGGCCTTCCTCACACTCTCGTTTTAGGCTTTGAAGGTCCTGGCAATCCCGGCCTTTAGCTCGTCCTTCGTTTGCAGCTGGATTTGTTGATCTTTCGTTCCACTGTGCCCCTCACAAATAAGTCGAGGGTGTTGCACTCAGGCGAGCTGGAAGGCCAAATGCCAGGTGTTGTATAATTGAAGAAAATCTCTGACACCAAGCCCTGGCTCTTCCGGCAGGTATGGCAGGGCACAGTCTTGCTTCAACATGTTAGGGCGGCCCTGCAGCTACTCGGTCGTTCCACGGCTTCACCACCTCGCTCAGAACACGGATGTGGCCGTCGCTGTTCAGCCTGAGGCCCTCAAAGAAGACGACACCAAAGACCATGATTTTCGCTGGAAATTTTCCCTGCGTGACTCTGGGGACATCCTTGAGTGCCACAGCGAGCCACCTGTTGTTCTGTGTTCTGGGAGTCGATCTTCTGGTCTTAGCAGAAATTCTTCTCGTTGGAGAAGAACCACAGCATGTCTGGCTCCAACCGGTGATCAGTTTCTTGGTGTGCCGGAGTCGCTTTTCTGCATCGCTTTGGACTGAAATTGTTCCTTACTCATCTTCGATAAAAAATAACGAATGTCTTTATGAATCACCAGCCTGAGCTTATTATCAACCCTTCTCCCTTGCAATGGCACGCCTCGACTTTCTGGGATCATTGTTGATGATCTCCTGGATTTCACCATCCTTCTGCTGGCGTTGAAGGAGTCTGAAATCTCTGTTTGTCCATTCGGTGCGGATTCCAAGGAGGACTCCATGTCTCCCCCACAAATGGGGCCGTTCAAAATTTTCTTTAGTCAATTATTCTGCATCAAAATCGAGCAAATATTTTTATTGTTTTTAAGAAGAAAAAGATCGCCAACGAAGTTGAAAATTGCGAATGAATACTGTCCGCATCCTGCACAGTGGTTTCGTTTTATCATTAAAATGATTTTTTTTCTCTCATTTGTTTGTTTGTGTTCTTAATACTAAATTTTCTTTGAGCTTTTTAATACCTCCTCGACCACAGCAATTTATATTCTTTATCCTTGAACTTTCATACTTTTCCTCTCTTTTAAACTTCTTTGCTTTATTGTACCCCTCCCCCGGCAGGGAAATTTGACTTTTCTAGCAAACGGAGCTATGTTTTCGAGAGTTGCGCGCCTTTTTGTTGTCTATCTGGTTAAGACTTATTTATTAATGGTGTTTATCCTCCAACATCTTATATACTCCTACTTTAAAGTAGCCTAGTTCTAGGCTGTCGTGTTTTTCGGCGACTTATGCCCAAGTGGGTAGTTGCCAGATGGGCTCCATAAAATTAAAAAAAAAAAAATCTTATATACTCCTAATTCGACCGCTTTCATAGATTCCTCTTTAAAAAATAGTGTTCTGGATTTATGCTTTCGTTGGTTTTATCTTTATTTTTGTAAGGAACTAATAAATTGTTGATTTTTGTCCACATCAAATCAGTTTCCGTCAATGGAACTACGAACTGTCGTGCATTTTTCGTTCCGCTAATCTTTCATAATCAAGGTTTTGCAGTTTTAGTTGCGGGGAAGAGGGTGGGGATCAATGAATTATGCCAGTCCATCCTAACCTATCTTGGTTCATGCCAACCCATCCTGGTTCCTGTCAGCCTATCCCAACCCATCCTGGTTCACGCCAGCCCATCTCAATCTATCCTGGTTCATGCCAGCCCATCCCATCCCAACCCATCCTGGTTCATGCCGGCCCATCTCGACTCTTACCGATATTGCTTTGGTCTCAGACGCTGGAATAATGGTGACATTCTAACCTTGAAGATTTGGAGGACGGCAATAATTGGAAGGAGCTTAGTGCTTAATTATTTAGAATAAACTCAAATTGACTGATTAGGATTTGAAGCGGACATTATAAATGTTCTGTAAGCAGATTGTGCATTTCAGTGACTCAATAAACAACCCATAATGAATCATCGTCTCTACGAAGAGATTGTCAGACGTTTGATGGTAGAAGATACTCTACCAGTAATTAATTGGATGAAGCAGAATGGTCTTTTGAGGCGACAAGTTAAGTGCAGTGATTGTGATACATTAATGAATTGGACTAGTTATTCTACCATACAAGATTGGTATAAATGCAAATGTCAAGTGAAGGCGTGCCCAAAATATGAGCATATGCAAAGTCCATTCGTACCGATTCCTTTCTTTTGCAAAATCGAAGATTTCTCCGCATAAATGAGTGGGTCCACGCAATTTATTTGTGGTATAGTGAATTAAATTTGGACCAAACTGTGAACCTTCTGAATATTTCTAAAGTTCCTGCTATAGACATTCATAGGTTTTTTTCCGAGAAATTTGTATGCACTATTTTTAAAAGCACCCAATAAAGCTTGGTGGAGTCGGTCAAACAGTGCAACTCGACGATTCGTGTTTTTCGCACAAGGTGATTTAACACAGAGGGCGTGCCCGCCCCCCAGAAATAAATATGGGTTTTTGCTCTTGTCGGTACAAGTTCAATAATACAATAAACTATTTTTAAATTTGTTAATGTACATCTTTTTTCTTTGCAAGTGTTTTGCTGTCCCCAACAACTCTGGGGATGCGTATCTTAACTTGGAATTTTATGGGGACGCTTTTCTTAACCTTGAAAGTTTTAGAGACACTCAATTGTACTTGGGTACATTTGGTGACGCTTTCCTTTACCTGCTCTTAAAGTTGTGTTTACTTTTCAGAATATTTAAATAACATTTAAAAGATGACCCCTTGCCACCGGGTCTAGTGGACAATGCTGATGATAGTTTCTCTAATTGTTTTTATTCTCTTTTTTTAACTTTAATTGAATGGTTATGATTTAGTTGCCCTTTTCGCTATACCAGAAATGTCGTCGTTCTTGTCTCTGTTCTCTATTTTTAGTGCTTTGTTATTTTATCCTTTGTTATGGTACGGTTGGATGGTTTTTGGCGTGTTAGATGGTTCTTGGCGTGTTAGATGGTTCTTGGCGTGTTGGTCGGGTCATTAAGATACGATTATTTTGAAGCCTCTCGTCGAGGTTTTAATTTCATAGTTTGGGAACCTTCTACTGTTTTGTGAATATCTTTAGAGGTGCGTTTGAGAATGTCTTCTGGGAATTGGAAGTTAATGTATTATATATATATATATATATATATATATATATATATATATATATATATATATATATATATTTTCACAGCATCTTTGTCACCACTTTCTCTAACTCTTCCCGGCCTCCCCCCATCCTCATATACAAACGTTGAAGTTGGCAAATTTGTGTTTGTGCGCGTATGTCTACTGTGCCATTTCATTATTAGTTGTTGCGTATACTCCGTCCTCGGCCCAAGTATATATGTAGTGTTTAAGTTTAGTATTAAGTGTTTTTCACTCAAGGACATTGGATTCATTTCCGCCAGCTTATTTCCCTCCGCTCTGTTTGTATTTCTTCTTTTTAGAGAGGGGTAAATATGCCCTCTCCGGATTAGATAAAATGTTTTTCATTTCCTTTTCTTTCTTATTATTTTTGTGCCCGTCCTTCTTTCTCGAAGGAGCGACGGGTTTTTTTGTTTTTATAGCTCGAGCCTAATGGTGTTTTCGTGGGCGACACTTGTTTGTCAGTGTTATATCGTTTGGTGTCTGTTTGTGCGGTTGTAGGGGGGGGGGGCGAAGGGGGCAGTGCTCATTGTTTTTGCTGAGTTTGTTTTGTACGCGACCAAAAAATCGGTCGATTTCGGTTTTGTCACCATAATGTCAATGTTTAGACATCGGATATTTTTGTGCGACGTGACGCTGGTGTGTGTATTTGTTCGTACACTTTAGGTACGCGATTCGTGTACACGAGCTCTTGAGCTATATGTATGTTCACCTGTATGTGCGTTTGTATATGAACTCCATTAATTGAGACAGGTTTCCTTTAAAACATATTATATTATGGGAAATGAAAGGGATTCTTACTTAGTATTAACAAGATGAAAGACAGACGGGAGAAGAATACGAATAAAATCCACAGAAATGGGTAAAAAGGGAATTGATCGAGGCGGGCTAATTTGCCAAACGTTTCATCCTTTGGCTTAAAAGGCTAGTTTTAATCTTCCAGGTACCGGTTCTAATAATATATTCATTTGTTCAACTTTAGCTCAATATTCCTGACGGTGGAGAGGGGGCTAATGAGCTCGTTTGTTTCCGTTATGAAGAGATCCCTTCCTGAGGGGAAGGGGGCTTCTAGTGTATATACCAGGTGGAATCCTGGGCTTCTTTTTGAAACTGTTCCCTCTTAAGGATAACTCCCTCACGGAAACAAGTTCCAGCTTTCGAAATCCCATGTCTTCTAGAGACGTTTCTAGGGTGCAACATAGGGACTCGTTTGTTTACGCGGCCCCCCCTAATGTACAATGAAGTGAAACAAATATTTGGATACACAAATAAAGCTTATTTTAATTATTTCCAACTCTTAATTTTTATGTATCATAGACCTATATTATTAATTAAGTTCTTTATTGTATTTAAGAGAGAGAAGAATAAAGACGTTCGTCAAATGCATATAACATTAAACAAAAAAAAAAAACGAATAAAAGGGTGGAAATAAATATTTGGACACTAGATAAAAGCCTAATATCTCGTTGCACCACCATTGTTTGCTTTAACCTCACCTCACCTTCTTATAAGACGGCCAAGTTCTGGCAACATTGGAATATCTCTGCCCCACCCCCCCTATCTCCTTACATATAGCTTTTATTTGGGAGAACTTTGCAGGTTTTCTCTTGTAGATTTTGTTTCTTCGATATTCGCCACAAATTTTCCATCGGATTCGAGTCCCTGGATTGATTAGGTCACGGTAGACGATTATTATCGTTTTGTGAGAACTACTCGTGTGTTGTTTTCGTCGTGTGCTTCGGATCATTGTCTTGCGGGAACATTCACTAATCCTGCATCCCAATTTATCTACAGTTGATGTTAAGTTATTGGTCAATATTTGCCAATGCAGCTAGGCTTCATTCATTGTTCCATCAAATATATAAAGAGCAGCTGTTCCATTAAAAGAAAAACAGCCTCACATCATAATGACTGTGAAGATTGTGTTCTTCTGATCATAGTCGGTTCCATCACGGCACCAAACATGATATGCTGCATTATGTCGTGCTGACAAGTGAGTCTTCTTTAGAAAAGGAAGCTTTCGTAGCCATCGATATCTGAAGGCTTATCCACTGAGCTCATTACTAATAGGTTGGAAACAAAGTTCTTGCACAACTTTTATTAACATTGAGTTACAACGAAACAATGCAGCAAAAGAAACAAATCGATGAACGTTATTTTCGATCACCTGTTTACAACGACGGGATAGATCATGAATGCCTTTGTAAAATCCATTTGGTTTGCTATCAAAGAAGTCTCCAACTGAAGTTTTCACTTCATCATTTGCGAAAGTTTTACCATTCAAGAAGTTCTGCAGTGCCGGGAATAGATGGTCGTCTGTTAGCGCCAAGCCGCAACGCCCGAATAAGGTTTCGAGGCGGAGGGAGGAAAAGACTCGCATGGTGAGCCCAACCTCCCCCAATAAGTCCTCGAAGGCGACAGCGCCCGGGGTTCTGCCCCCGGGAAGCGTACGGCCATTCCCGTGAGGGTCTTCTGTTCGAGGAGGGCTTCCTCGTCTCCTCCGAAGCTAGGCCTGGAGGGCATATTCCATCAATGGAATTGCCGTGGACTCCGGGCCAACTGGGATGAGCTGCGGAGGCTCGTCTTGTCCCGTACCTCGTTAGCTATTTTTTTGCAGGAGACCATGTTAGGCGCGTGCTTCCTGCCTACCCTTCCGGGGTATAAGGGTCTTGCGATCCCACCACCACGAGATGGCTGTGTTGGGGGATGCGCGGTTTACACCCGGCGTGATGTCTCCGTTCTTCCTTTCTCTTTAGATACCTCCTTTCAGGCAGTGGATGTGCAGCTGCACCTGGATAGGAGGTATACTATCATTTCTGCGTACATTCCACCGTCAGCTGACTTCAACGCGGGGGACTTCCGCCGCATCGTGGCACGGTTGCCGAGGCCCTATCTCTTGCTTGGAGATCTGAACGGCAGGCATAGGGCTACTGCCCTACTTTTTTATCAATCCTTTGTTCGTTCGAAGCTCGACTACGGATGCGAGATTTAGGCATCCGCAGCCGAGCGTTTATTGCGGAAGATGGATTCGATCCACCACACCGGCCTTCGCCTTGCGACCGGTGCCTTCCGCACTTCCCTATAGAGAGCCTGTTGGTCGATGCTGGGGAGATGCCACTCGCTCTGCGCTGTGTGCAGTGCATCACTAGACTGTACGCGCGAGCCCGGCGTCTCCCTCAGTCGCGAACAGCTCTCACTGCATTCGCAGCTGATTTCGACCGTGCCTATGCCGCCGAGAGACGCCACTCATACCCTAAGCCCTTTGGGTTTAGGGCCAGGAAACTCCTTCGAGAGGTAGATATAGCTCTCGGGCCGGTGGCGCCCCTGGTTCTGCCCAGGACGCCACCCTGGAGGGTACCACATTTGGCTATTTGTCGCCACGCCTCTACTCCCAAATCTTATACGGCGCCGGGAGTATTGCGTTCGACCTTTCTGGAGCACACCTCGTGTCACGATGTAACCGTGCCAGTGTATACGGATGGCTCCAAGTTCCAAGAGGGGGTCGGCTTCCATGCTCTATCCCGTCTGTTTGAAGTCAGTGGGTCTCTGCCAGGCGCTGCGTCTGTCTTCACGGCCAAGCTGGTGGCAATACACCGCTCGGTACGGGAGATTACGCGACGTGCCCGGTTCGGAGACCGGATTGTGATCTATAGCGACTCACAAAGCGCCTTAAGTGCTCTCGAGGCATTAGAATATCCGCATGTCCTCGTTCGCGATATCCGTGACGCCACGGTTTTGGCGAGCCGGGCAGATGTCGAGATTATCTTCCCCTGGGTTCCTGGACATGTAGGAATTGCGGGGAATGAGCGCGCCGATGAGGGCGCCAAAGAGTCTGCGAGGACTCTGTGACCGGACCAGCGTTTCGCTCTTCCTCACACCGACTACATGGCAGGAATACGGGCAGCTCTTCAGACTGCTTGGCAAATAAGATGGGAGATGGTCGAAGGGAACTTAAAGTTGCGTGCCATTGCGCCGCAACTGTTCCTATGGACCTATCCCCCAATGACGCGGTGGCTTCAGGTTACTTTATGTCGTCTCCGAATCGAACACACTCGTGTGACGCATCGCTATTTGATGGAGCGCTCGCCTGTGCTCTATTGCAACGACTGCGTCGTCCCCTAGACTGTTTGGCACATTCTTGTCGAATGTCCCAGTCTGGGTGATCTTCGTGCACGTTACCTGTGCCGGTACCGGGATGGGCGGGGTCGCTACCGCCTGTCCTTTGTACCCGGAACGAGTGCGTGCTCATTGACTGGTGGACTTGTTGACTATTTGGGGGAGGCCGGCCTTCTTTCTTTCATTTAATTAGGTTTAGTTGTTGTTTTTGTTATTGTTTTTGTTATTTCTTTTTATTGTTGTTTCCTGTTCGAATTTTTTTAAAGTACCCTAGAACTAGGCTGTTTGTTTACGGCGACTTATGCCTAAGTGGGCAGTCGCCAGATAGCCCCTTAAAAAAAAATGAACGGCAGGCATCCTCTCTGGGGAGATTACTCAATAAATCCCAGGGGACAATTCCTTGCCGATCTGATCGAAGAGCTTGAGATGGGTGTTCTAAACGTGGATGAGTTTATGCATCACTGTCCGAGAACTGCTTCATTTTCTTGCCTTGACCTATCATCGTGCTCTTCGGATGCACAGCCTGATTTTGATTGGGGGGTGGTCGATGACCTCCATGATACTAATCACTTTCCCATTCAAATATCATTTTCAGGGCAACTGCCGCCTGAGAGCCCACCTCGGTGGTGCTTGGCTCGAGCGCGGTGGCCTGCATTTCAGGAAATGACTGAATTCTCTATCTCAGTCGAGGAGTTTAGGTCGGTAGATCAGGCCGTTGAGTTCTTCTCCGGCACTTGCATCGCTATTTGATGGAGCGCTTGCCTGCGCCCTATTGCGACGACTGCGTCGTCCCCCAGACTGTTCGGCATGGGTGGGGTCGCTACCGCCTGTCCCTTGTACTCGGGACGAGTTCGTACACATTGACTGGTGAATTTGTAGACTTTTAGGGTGAGTCCGGCCTTCCTCCTTTTATCTAACTAGTTTTTTTTTGTTTTCTTTATAGGCCTCACGTTCCTGCGCCGGGGGGGACCTCCCCCTGTCGCAGGAGCTTGCTTCCTGCTCGTTGCCTTTTCTTTTTTTGTTTTTTAATCTTATTTTAAATTAGCCTAGTACTAGGCAGTTCTTAATACTGCGACTAATTCCCAAGTATGCAGTCAGCAGATGAGCTCTTAAAATTAAACAAAAAAAATCGCCCACGTTACCTGTCCCGGTACCGGAATGGGCGGGTTTGCTACCGCCTGTCCCTTGTACTCTGGACTGGTTCGTGCACACCGACCTGTGGACTTTCAGACTTTTTGGAGAAGGCCGGCCTTCTCCCCCTTCTTTAATATTTGAATATGGATCGCGTGCTTCTTTGCCGGGGGAGGACGGGCCTTACCCCGTCGACGGAGCTCGCTCTGTATTTTTTCAATTTGTTTCTTTTTTTTGTACTATTTTTCTTTTATTTGGCTTTTAATATAGCCTAGATTTAGGCTAGGATGAGTACGGCGACTTATGCCCTAGAAAACAGTCGCCAAATGAGATATTAAAAAAAAAAATCCAAACCTTCTGACGAGTTGTCGAACTCATTGGATTATTTAAAAAAAAAAACTTGTAAAAGTTAAATTCAAGTTCAAATTCATCCGCCAACCGAACTATCTTCATCAGCTTTATAGATATGGTCGTCAAGTAGGAAGACTACCCATTTGAGTACAAGTAATATTCAGGGAGACTACTGGGTGATCTATCGTGATTAATGAAATGTCTCAAACTTTTCTGAACTATATAATTTATTTTGTGCATTTAATATTTGCTCTGCTTTTCTATATTCTTCATCTTGAGTTGGCAGTCAACAGGGATTTAAACCGTCTCTAACTAATTGACAAATATTGTCACGTAGTGGCTATTTTTTGTAGAGGTTTTGTTCTTAATATTATTAATTCAGAGATGGAGAATTGAAGTCAAATTCAAATTTATTCTCAAAACGAACTATTATCAGCTTTTTTCGTACCTTAAGTACTCGAAATATTTGGGGGTTTGGAAGATTTTTTTTGTGTGTGTGTGCTGTTTGGCGATCTTTTCAACTCTAGAACGTGTACATATCGAAGATTGTAAATAAATGGCGGTGGGAGGGGGGGGGGGTCAAACCGAAAGAAAATAGGAAACTTGGTCCATAGGTGAAAACTATTCTACAGGAAAAGTCCCAGGACTCTTTTATCATTTGGAGGCGATAAGCATAGTAGTGGCATATTTTGTAAGTCTTGCAAAGGAAAATGGCTTATAATAATACTTTTTGAATTGCGCTCTTCAAGGCTACAAGCCTTAATAGAATGCCGATTTACCTCGTAATATAAAGCTTGAAAGAAGAGTTTTGTGTCAAAATCCAGCTTGAAAGCACCAAGGGAAGTAGAGGGATATATAGTAGCAGGCATCTGATTCCACGTCCTAAGTGCAAATTGAGAGAGCGAGCACCCAGGCAACCCTGACGAATGCGAGGAACAAGCAGTAAGGGGCTGATCCCGAACGTAGAGTTTTGGGAGGCCGGGATAAGCTCAGAGGAGACTTAATTGCCCCCCCCCCTCCTATTTCTCTTCTGCCAGGTATGCGGCCCATTGGAAGGTCCCCCTCCCCCCCCACACCCCTGAGTGGGTTCACGGGTCCCTAAGAGAGAGAGAGATGGTGTATATTGAGAGGTTTGAACATTGTATGAGCCGGTGTGTGATATTGTCTGGCTTGGCTTTGGCTTTATCTGATGCATGTTGGTATCGGAGTGGGGAGGGGGGGCGGGTACTTGGTGTTTGTATCGTTGCAGTGTAGTGGAGTGGCCTGACCTGAGTTAAGATAAGAAAGGATTACTCGGTGTATTCTGTGTAATGATTTCTCTGATTAGTTTATTAAGGGAGGGACGTTTATCAGCCTTGCTACCGGTGTGACCTGCTCTCCAGCGCTCATCTTCTTCCTTTTTTGATTCATCTCTCCCGGCGCCTTGCGGCTTCCGGGGATGAGCCTTTTGAGGTCGACCAGCAGCAGGCTTCGGCTTGTCCCGCCGACTCCAGATCTTCCAGAACCCACAACTGCGTCCGTTCCTGACACTCAAGACTCCGGGACCTGTACAGGGGAAGGCGGCTTCGGCGCTGGCTCACAAGAAAGCAGCACGCGCTATTTCCTCCCCAACGCGTCCCGCAGCCTCGCCCCCTCTCCGGCGAGCGAGAGGCCGGAGGTCCGCCACGCCAGGGGTCCGTCGCCCCCTCCGGTGCAGGCTCTTCGTGACTTTCACCTAGAGCCCCTCTCTTATGTTATTGATCCTGAAACCCCTAGGTCGCCCAGTCGTCCGCCACCAGCGTACGAACCCGCCACTGAAGATACAACACGGGCTCAGCCGGTCGACATCGAGTGTTACGCACACATTCGGTGGGAAGTAATCACCGCTCCTCCTTCGGACTATATAGGGTCCCACACTCCCCGAGACGGGACGGACGTTTATCAGCCTTGCTACCGGTGTGACCTCCCCCCCCCGTAGGGTGAGGAGGACCTTCCTTTTATTTTAAAGAACAAAAGTGAAATTTAGAAAAATTTTAGTTTAGTCCTCCCCCCCCGTAGGGTGAGGAGGACCTTCCTTTTATTTTAAAGAACAAAAGTGAAATTTAGAAAAATTTCGCAAACAAAAGAAACAATAATAAATGTATCAAAAGTTACAAAAGAGGGCCTCAGAAAAGGCCTATTAACAAAAGGCAAGGCTGGATATTAGCGCAAGAGTTAACCACGCAAAGATATCAGCCAGGACAAAAAGGGAGAAGGAGTGAAGAGCCGAAGAAGATGAAGAAAAACACTGGAGGAGCCAGGGGCGGAAGGCGGGAGCAGGTCACACCGGTAGCAAGGCTGATAAACGTCCGTCCCGTCTCGGGGAGTGTGGGACCCTATATAGTCCGAAGGAGGAGCGGGCCCACACATGCCTAGGGACTTCTTGAAAAGTGCCGAGACGGGACGTCAGCCGGATTGTGCCTGCTACGGATGTAAGCGAGATTCCGTGATGAGATTCTGAAGGCGGCAGAATAGTCGAGGAGCGACGTAGTAGAAAGAGAGAGGAGGATGGATTCTGGAAGCTTTCCTCGCTTCGCGTTCCAGAGCGCACCGATGTTATCCCCATAGGTGAGGGCGCGGGGAGCGAAGAGGGTAGAGAGGATAAGACCTAAGGATTCTAATTCGAAAATCCTCAAGTCCCACTGGCGGCAGTCAAGGGCCATAGAAGCGCCCTGTGACCACCAGCCAATCCCCCAGGGAGAAGCGTCGACGTAAAGCGCCGGAGCGACTCCTTTAGGTGGCCGAAAGCGAGTCCACCGACTGTGGATGAGGCGGCACAGATGAAGAAAGGGGGCCGGGTTCGGGTGGGCATCTTGCAGGTAGCAGAGCTGTACCCAACAGAAAGGAAGGCGAAGTGCTGGCAGGATGAAGTTAAGAAGGCCCGCGAGGCGCGACCATGCCTTGCGGGAAACGGGTCGCGAGGACATGATGCGGAGGGCCGAGCGGGTCTTGTCCCGCATGGAGGTAGTAAGCTGGATGCGCTTGAGTTTCAGATCGATGCGGAAGCCCAGGTAAGAGATGTGCTTGACGGGCGTAGTTAAAGACTTGCGCCAGTTCGCGTTAATTGAGCTACGCTCAATTGTCTTCATGAATGACCGAAGGGCGCGTTTACGACCAATGCAGAGTACGTCATCTAAGTACGTGTAAACCCGTATGCCGTGATCAGAAGCGAGCTGGTTCATCGTTGTAGAGGTAAGTTTCTGCATCAGGAAAGGGGCGCCGTTAAAGCCCATAGGAAGGCGGGTGAAGCGGAAGGATCGGTTGTCGCATCGGATTCCGAACCACGGGCGGGCTTTGGGGTGGAGGCGGACATGGTAAAAACCGTCCTTCAGGTCCAGCTTCATGGCCTAAAGGTGTTCAGTGGCCGAGCCCATGATTTTCTTGATGCTCGGCAAGCTGAACTTCGGAGGATGATAGGCCTCCGCGGCGGGAGACATATCATAGATGAGACGGGCCGAGCCATTGGGCTTGGCAACTCCGAAGATGCGATGGGCACAACGAATGCTGGCCTCCTCCAAAACCCCTCGCTCCACGAGGGCGGTGATCCAGGGAAGGGTGCGGTTGTCCGACGGGGCCCAATTACGGTAGGACTTATTTAGGAAGACCTTAACGCCGTTCTGGGCATTGGCCTTCTGCAAATGGGAGATGGGGGTCACGGAGTCGTAAGACCCAGGAGCTTCAACATCCAAGGGCGTATCAAAGTCGACACGAGGGGTTTCGGGCTCGAGAGGGTCGAGTTCCGGACTTTCCCATTGGTTTCCCTGGTCGTCGTTGTTACCCTGGTCATCCCGGGCTCCGTTGCCCTCTTGTTGTTGTCCGTTATCGTCGCCGTTGTTACCGTTGCGTCCTCTCATGATGTCTGGAGGGCCGCTATTGGGGTCATCAAGAACGTCACCCATCTCAGAAGGGTGGGTTGATTAAGTTGAAGTTTGGTGGTGGGGGAGGGAGGTTATTTTAGATGTGTTGGGGCTTTTTTCTTGTCTGGGTGGCGGGGTCTTTGCTGTCAGGTGGTGGTTGGAGTGGGGACGGCTCAATGCTCTGCTGAAGTGTTTGATTCCAATCATTTCTAGGTGTATTTTGATTGGGAGTACTTTTGTTTCACCATGTGTGTGATTGTTCTATGTGGTTTGGAGTTTGTTTGTGTGAGATTTGTCTATTTTGGGGTGCCATGGTGGTGCTGTGTATTGAGTATGGTGCTGATGAATTGTTTGTATAGTGGTGAAGGGATCTTTCCGTTGTTTAAATATAACGTTAGATAGCTTTGAGGGGTTGATTTTCTTTGTGGCCTTGTTTGTTATGTTTATGTGCTTTTTGAATGTTATGTGGTTATCAAATGTGAGTCCTAAGAGGGTAGGATGCGCGGGTGGGGGGGGGGGGGGGTAGGTGTTGTCAATTTAGTCTAAATTTGGAGGGTCAGTTCGATTCGTGATAGTTGTGTGTGAAAAGCGTTACAGTTGATTTGTTGGCTGAAGCAGCCATGCGGTTTATGTGTGAGCCAGTGTTGTAGTGTCTATATATGTATGTTCTTGGAGTGTCCTGGTTGATGTTGTGATTGAGGGGAGGAGGGGTTGTGTTGTGATCGAGATGTCGTCTGCGTAGGTGTGGTTGTTGATTAATTAGTTTTGTGGTTGCGGGAAGTCATGTGTGGATAGAGTGAATAGTAAGGGGGTAACAACAAGGACAAGGAGTAACAACAAGGAAAGAAGGTACCCTAGGAGACCTTACGGTCCATTCAAAGAGGGTACTTTTGGACTAGCAATCGAGCGGGCACAAGGCTGCTCAATTGTTTTGCGTCCCTAAACGGCCACTTTTCAAGACTTTGTCTAGTCTTGACTTGAACTGGTCAACAGATTCACTGTTGACAACTTCCACTGGAAGTGCGTTCCACATACCGCAGATACTGTAAGTGAAAAAATTTCCACACAGATTGCGGTTGTAACGCTTCAATTCAAGTTTGAAGCCGTGATTGCGTGTTCTGTTCTCACTCAGTGTGAAAATATCCCGGTAGTCAACATTGTCGAACCCTCGAAGTATTTTGAAAACTTCGATGAGCTGACCACGCTGTCTACTGGTTTCCAGCGAGAACAGATCTAATTCCCTTAGTCTATCCTCATAACTTTTATGTCGGATAGAGGGAATCAGTTTGGTTGCCCTGGCTTGTACGCGTTCCAATCTCGCGATGTCCTTTCGCAATGAAGGACTCCAAAATTGTACGGCATACTCCAGGTGCGGTCGGATAAGTGAGTTGTACAGGCACAGTACAATCTCCTGGTTCCGATAACCAAACTGGCGCTTAATATAGCCTAGCATCCTTTGGGCCTTTTTCTCCGCCTCAATGCACTGTTTCGAGAACTTGAGGTCACTAGTGATAGTAACACCCAAGTCCTTCTCTGGGAGTATAGTGTGAATAGAATTGAGATTTAACGGTAGGAGTTGGCTCGCGTTAGGGGTGTTTTGTTTGGTTTGAATATGGATATAATGTGGGCTAATTTCTAGATTGAGGTGATTGTGGTGGTGAGCGAGGAGTAGTTGAAGATTTGTGATGACTGAGATCGCTATACGAACCTGAACGCAAAAAGTACAATGCTAGAGCTACCCTTTCACCAGGGGTCTTAAAACCACTAAAATACTACTCTATGCTATTTTTATCAAACCTTTTGCTGGAAATACCCTTTCACCAGGAAAAAAATCTTTCAAACTCGAACTGAACTTCTTCAGTTCGTGTGTGTGGGTGTAGGGGGGGGGAGTGGCTGAGGGGGTATATGATGTTAATTTTCTTTATGGTTCTCCATAGTTGGTTTGTTTGTTTTGTGGTCTATTGTGTTGACGTATTGGTTCCAGTTTTCCGTTTAGAGGTTAGGTTGGTGATGTGAGTGTTGAGTAATTGGATGCGTTGTGTTTCTTGTTGTGAGGGGGGGGGGGCTTTTAAGGATGTTAACATGATTTCACAGATGACAAAAGCCACAAAGGCCTATCAAAGGTCATCCGCATGTGTCAAAACCCACCCACAAAATGCATCTATAGGATCGTGTCAGATGATGCATCTACAATAGACAATTTAAACAATCCACAGGAATGTGTCAGATTACGCATCTACAATATACAATTCGAACTATACACAGGAATGTGTTAAAAACAAAAAGCATCATCATCAAGACTCGTTAAAGTCCAAATCACTCCTAATATACAAAAATAAAAATAAACTGCATCCACAGGAATGTTGGAAGACAGCCAAAAAGTGTGACTTGGAATTTAAAACCTTGTAGGTAAGAGAGAACTGAATGGTAGCCATTCATTTCCACTAGTAAAAAGGTAAAAACAATGATTTTGTCTAGAATTTATCCGCATTTTTTAAAAACTGATTTATTTTTACTTTTTATTAGAATTTTCTATAGAAAGAATAAATATCATAGTTATGGTTTAAAATGTCAAATTTTCTATAAATTCCATTTTCTCTGAAGTTTTTTGTTACCTAAACAATTTTATTCTTCTTCTGATCAATTTGGGCTTTTTCAAGGATAATTTTAATAGGATGATAGTTTCTTGCGTTTTAACCTTTCTATTTCGGTGCCAACACCGCAGTTTTATTTTTTTATCAAATGAATTATAGCTTTTGTTATAGGTTCGATGATGATTTCCTGAAATTCGAAATTCTTCAAAGTAGCAATCAGGAGGTGTGCTTAGGATCTTCCCTATAACAGGAGATATAGGAAAAAAAACTGCAATACTCTTGACAGCATATTATTAAGAGACTAGTTTATGAATTGCCTTTTCATTCTTACTTCACTGTCTGGAAAGACTTTTATAAAATTTTGTACAATTGGGTGGATACGGGAAGGGGGGTGATTTCCCCCTTCCAAGAAATTCACAATATATGTGAAGGAAAAGCGAAAATAGGTGGAAGGTCCATAACTCCCAACCCAAAGAGCAGACTATTTGAGCACTAAGGGAATGGTCCCAATTCTCATGACTATTTGGTAGTCTTTTGCATTTACGTTATTTAACCTGTATTATTCATCTGAAATTGGCCAATTTCTTGCGTTATATGATGTTTTGATTTGAGCGGCGTCGCAATCGGTCCATAGTACCCTAAGTCCTCCTAGAAGAAACTGTCTCTTTCTTCCTTATAGCCTTTAGTCTCTAGTACTCCAAGGCCTTTACTAAACCAATGTGCCTGCCATACATTTTCACTTCCGGGAACATTATTACCTTATTTTAGTCATTTTCAAAAACTATTGTTTTCACCCTTTTTTTTAAACTTGAAGAGTGGTGTTTTTTTTCAGAGCTTCGTTGGTTGCATACAAGTTAGAAAAATGATCATGAGGAGTTTCAATAATTAAACCGAAAAGTTGTTTCCTCGTCTTGTTTCTTTTTTCCTGTTGTCATCCTTTTATTTTATATCCAAAACGATTGCTATCCCCCTTAAATATTGTGCTCATTAAAATATGGTGGAAGGAAATAGAACTATTGGCTACCAGTGACAATTCTGACTTCTTTTTTTTGCTCTTTCCAGGTAAGGAGATTTGGTAGCTTGATGCGACTCCGCGATTAAGGGATATGTGCCAAGCTCACTGTCGAGGTGAGTGAAGTGCTGTCTTGGATTTTGATGAAAGGGAGTGGAGGAATTCGCTTCGTTGTTTCGTGGTTCATTACCTACAACTACCAAGTTGCAGAGGTGATTTTTGGCTTTATTGTTTATTGGTGTATGGAGTCGATCTTCATTTTCACTTTCACGTTTATTTAAGGCATTGGTGATAGCCTTCCTCTTGGTTATATTGGCTAAGCGATTGGTTTACAGACTTTATAACAGACGCCTCCCTTTTCTGATGTTTAATACATCAATAGATTTGTGCCATTAGAAATATCCATATTATATATCAATAAAAGAACTCAGTGTCACCAGTCAACGCTCGCAAGAAACTGTACCTGCACTGCCTCATTATGGAAGAGTTGAAGATTTGGCGCTCTCTCCTTCCTCCGGCAGGGTGTTCCGCCTTTCCTAGATTAGAAACCATTGGGTTGAGGCATTCGATGTCAAACAAAAGTAAATTTAAGCTATTTTGAATAGGGGCTGGAGGAAAGGGAGCATCTCTACCAGAAGGTTTTTGAATAGGGGGTCCAAATTTTTATTAGAAATTTTAGTGCCCTCCTCTCGTGACCACTGATGATGGCATGGTCGGGGGGGGGGGGCGAACAATTAAAAGGGAGAAACATTTTTTGCTATGTAGCACTTCAGCTTCATAGTCTCCCCCCCCCCTCTATTTTCGCCGAATGGTCACAAGAGGGACGGGACACTATTTTGTGAAGGAAAATATTGATATCTACGATTGAACGATCACTAGACAGGAGGAATGTGCTAGGCAGAACAAAAATGAAGAGAAAGATCAGTAATGGTGGAACTGATAAAATGACAGATTCCATAAAATAGAACAAAACACACTTGATTAGCCATTTTGTAACCCTTGCCGGGAGAGGGGTAATGATTTAATTTCTGTAATTTGATTGTCTAGCTTTTAGAAGAATTTCACGGGGGGGGGGGGAGGGGGAGCCCTCTCGGGCTTAGCAATTAGATTTAAAGTCCTTTCTAGCCTTTTTTTGTTTCACTATTCGTCATTATTTTCTCTTCCCAGCTCGGATTTTTTCAAGCAGAGCGAGTCTTCCCTCATTGGTTTCCCAATGTTTAACCACTCCTTGCTGTTACAGTTCATACTCTTGAGTACCTGTGTTCGTTGTACGAATTTGTTCTTCGAGCCGTATAATAATACCACTTCCATCTTTAGTATTTTGGATTGACGAGGTCTTTATTTCTACGTTTTTTTTAGGTGTTGTGTATTTTCAAGATATATTTACCTTTTCATAGTTTTTTTTTCATTATTCATTGTATGTCTTTCCATGTATGCATTTCCCGCGCATTTTTTTCCTTTTCCATCTGTCTTTTCTATATGCATCCGCCTTTTCCATATGTCTTTGAATTTTCCTTACCTTTATTCATTTCATATAGATGCCCCTTCTCTAAGTATCAGCCTTTACCATACCTCTGCATACTATCTTTTCCATAAGGAATTTGACTCTTTCATGTGTTCGTCTTTTTATTATGTATCTTCCTTTTCTCTAGTTATCTATCTGCGTTTCCCAGGCGCTTCTGCATTGACTATAGATATCTGTTCCATAGGGGCTTTTTACCTTTTGCATTTATCTCGCGCTCATCACCTTCCCTCTGTCTTGACCAAATTCAAGTGCCCCTATTGGAAGGAAATTTTGTATGTCTGTTCCACACAGCGTATAGGGAATATTTACTTTTGATGTGAAGGTCAGGTTGTTTTGGAGAATAACACTTGCACTCCCAGTCAAGAGCCCTCGAAGTAGTGTCATAGTCTCCTCTTAAGATTATTCGAGTTACTTTTTTACTTCTTTCTATTCTCCTCTTAAGATTATTCGAGTTACTTTTTTACTTCTTTCTATACGAACTCTTTACAAACCTTTCAGAGAAGCTCTCGTTGTTTTCTTGTTTTAAGTAATAATTTTATATAACTCAACTGCGAACTATCGCTTTCTGTGTGTTTGTGTGTATGTATGTGTGTGTGTTTAAGATGAGGGAGATTGGTGAAGATGGATTAACTCTTCAAAATAGGCAGAATTATCTATTATGGGCTTGTTTGTGTTTGTCTAACTTTACGTTGTTTGGGGATACAAATGTTAACAAGAGCCCCGCGCGCTATTTTATGGGGGTTTTCCAAGGCAAAAATGTTAAAAACATTAATATCTCTCTTTTAGGTTATTAGAGAGGCAGCCGTTAACATAAAAAATAAATAATATTAACCTTAAAATCAAACTAATTTTTCTCTATCTTCAAACGAGTGAGCACATCCTAAGCCTTCTCATTGCATTTGAAGAGGGGGGCGTCGCAACAAACTCCCAAATTCATTTAAGATTATTTTTCTAAACTTTCTGCATAATTAAGAAAAGGCAAACAATTTATACTCATATAAAACTAATAGACCCAAATTATCCAAACATAACCTCTCTAACACGTCAAATAGCTCAATTAGGCAAAAACGAGTAATAATAACAAAACCGAACAGTAGAAAATCGGGAAATTGCCATGTTGAAGAATTCTTGGGTAATTAAATCAGGTTAAAATATTGACTTTTTTCCGCCATCAAAATATTATTCCTAGGACACTATTAAGTGTTTTTAGCTAGTTTGTTCGGCTCTAATTAACAGTTGCCATGTTTTGATTCTATTTTCTTCTTATACATTTCTGTGTATGTTTTATTAAAAGTTTATTAATCATAGTTTTCTTCGTTTCTTGTTTTTAAAAGAAAACTAAAATATTATTAGACTATTTTAATTTTTAATATAGAATTTTAATCAGATCAAATACTTTACTACCAGTTTCCATTAACATGAAATTATGTTAATAGTAACTGGTAGTAAAGTATTTGATCTGATTAAAATTCTATATTAAAATTAAAATAGTCTGTAATAATATTTTAGTTTTCTTCGTTTCTTGTTTTCTTTAAAACGTATACGGGTAACTATTTAAGACATAGAATTTTGTTGCTAAACACCCACTGCATAGTACTCGAACATTATTTAAATGTATGTTATTTTAACCTACACTATTTCCATACACAAATTATAGAACACAAGTAATAGTAACATTAATTGATGAAACGTTCATTGTCAATTAGAATTGCGAGAAAATCCTGATTCACTCTTGGATTTGGAACTCCTGAAATGGCTTTGGGCTTCAGCCAAATATGAGGAAATGGCAGATGACAGACCGAGAAGAAGATTAATTGCGAAGGCAATTATTTGGGTATGACTAAGAATTCTCTGTACTCCAAGTGTATATCGGTCTGTGGTTGGTCAACTTAACACTAACTACATCGTGCGTATGTGGTACACGGTCCTTATCCTGGCTATGTAAGAAAGTGTATCTGATAGGTAAATGCTGCAATTTTAAAGAAGAACCATTTCACTTTGTCTAATTTAATTAACAGTTTTGCCGTTGTCGGAGTCAGAGGGTCACTGGTAGGCGCGTCACCCATTCACTCTGATGCAGCCTAAAGTACAGAAGTATGATTTTAAGATCCCATTGTGTTTCCTTTTTTTTAATGTATATTGGTTATATGGATGTCGAGTTATGGATATACTCAATCTTTTTTTCCATCTGTATTTTTGTCTTGACAGTTTCGGCCGTGGTCGAAAGGAACACTACCTGCTTAACTATTCACGGCCGTTTGGTTCGAACTAACCAAAGAGCGCTGCGAGACTGGAGTTGTGAGGGGCTGTACAATCTTTCCATTCGAGTCATTTCCTCATAGGCTCTGCAGTGAATTCCGGAGCTTGATCTGAGATCATTTTAGAATGACCTTTTTTTCTAGAGTAACGATGGAACTAATAACGGTAGTAATAGAGAATAACGCCGTATTATTTTCAGATACAATTTATCAGGACACTACTCCCCCCCCCTACGTGTGCTTTATCAAGGGACCCTTCAAACTTCTTCTACCAGAGAGGAGGCTTACTCGTCTCCTAGGCCTATGTGTGCGTTGGATTCCCCCGCACACCCTTCTCTGGAGGCGCCCGTAGGCGACTCCATCTCGTTTCCAGCGGCAGTCCCTCATTTTTTTTTAACGGGGGACTGCAAAGAGAGCATGCAGACAGCCCATAACTGACTGTTTGGGAGCGGCTCGATAGGGCCAACCCCCTTAGGGGAACAAGGGACAACAGGGCCCGTCTGCCCATCTGCCCTTCGGTGGGGGAGGGGAGGGGCACATGGACCCCCTCCCCCCTCTGAGATGAACATGATCCCTGAGGTGACCCTGCCCCAGACGTAGGATCCTCCATGGGGTCGAAACCGGGATTGGTGCCAAGCACAGAACCCGAGTCCACCCCTATGCAAGCTTCTCCTCAAAGGCTCGAACCCCCGAGGATTCACGAGGAGAAGAGGGACCTCCTCGCCCGTCTGGTCCCCGTAAGGGGCGCGGCGATTTGCCATCCTGGCCGCCGTGCTGACGGGACTCAGCACCCCGTCCGGCCCCAGCTTAGCCTCTCTTCCTTCCTTCAAAACACTTGTTTCCTCTCTTTTCACAGAACCTCTCCCACAACTTTCTCTGGTCAGCCTCTAATTTCAAGGGGTAGATGCGGACCTTCCTTTCAGCCAACCGTCCCGCATCGGGGCTGAGGGGGTGGGGGACAATGTTCCCTAACCCCTAAGCTCCGGTCTGGGGTGGCTGGTTTTTAACTACCTGCTTCATCCCCACCCATACCTTCCTCACATCCCTTTTCCTCTCGTCTTCAAAATCTATCATTTATACGCCGTGTCCAAGGTGGAGCCGCCATGCCGATGGACTGCCAGGCCACCAGGCGGGAGGAGGGGTCCCAAATGGCGGCGCCTGGCTCTGCTGGGCCTGTAAGCACCTCTCGCAGTGCGGGCTACTGCGAGAGGTGTGCGCTATTGCATCCCGTATTAAAAGAAGGGTCACCATGCCCAATGATGAAATTCACACCAAAAAAACCCAACCCCCAACTTCCCCAAGAACAACGGAGCCGCCCTCGGGCAGCTCCAGCAAAAAAATGGAGGTCCCCCCCCCTGTGCTTGCACAGGGGACCCTCCATATTTCTCTAACCGGAGAGGAGGCTTACTCCTCTCCTTCGCCTACGGGTGCAGGGGACTCCCCCTCACCCCCTTCTCTGGAGGTGCTTTCGGGCACCTCCCTTTTCCCAGCGGCAGTCCCCTCTTTTCTTTCCAAGGGGACTGCCAAGAAAGCCAGCAGGCAGCCCTTAGCCAGCCGCTCCCCATCAAAGCGGCTCGGTAGGGCAAACCCCCTTAGGGGGGAGAGGCAAGCCAGGCCCCTTCGGTCGCTTCCCTCAAAAGACCTGCTGGCAAAAATATTAAACCTTGCCGGGGTCAAGGCCTGTGCCTCCCCAAACAAGACTGGCGACACTGCCAATGGGACCTGCAATGTCCTGGGAGGGGATGGCCAACTGGAGGCCCCTCCCGTGATAGACATGGTCCTTGAGGAGACCCAGCCTCAGACGGTAGGGCCTTCCATGGGGGGGAATTCGGGCTCGGCGCCAAGCACCGAACCCGAGTCCGCCCCTATGCAAGGTCCTCCTCAAATGGCTGAGGGCTCCGAGGCAGTAGAAGGAGGGGAGGGATCTCCTCCCACAGGTGCCCCTACGACAACCAGGACCTTCTCCATTTCGGAGAGGGACCTGGCTGAGGCCGGTCCATCTGGCCTAGGGGCTTCTGCCGGCGGAGGTGAAAAGTGGATTCATTCCCCGCCCTCCTCTCGAAAAAAGAAAAAGACTAAAAAGACTAAAAGGACGAAAAAGACTCGGGGCTCCTCTCCATCCGCGGGGGCTGCGGGGACGGATGGGTCTGCTGCCACTTTGGTAGGCGACCAAGCCAAGATCGGCACATCCGGCCCCTCTACCCCCTCGTGTGCGGAGCCCCTGACTAAGACCAAGAGTGCACAGGGCGGAGCCTCGATGACATCGGGGCCCCTCATTCAGAGGTTACCTGGCGTTTTCGAGCCCGCTGGCTTCAAACGCTTCCTCGTTATTCGCTCCACTGATGGCAGCATGTTGTCCAAGGGCAACATGATCCATCAGAGGAGAGGATTAGCTAGTGCAATTGGTAGAGAGCCGAAGGTGACCCGTTTCTCGGACGGCAGCCTTCTGGCGAATGCGGCGAATCCCGCCGAGGCGGCCAAGATAAGTGCTCTTCGGACACTTCATGGCACCCCGGTGAGTGTGACGCCGCACTCTACCATGAACTTTGTGAAAGGAGTAGTTTATGCGAGGGAACTCGTTGACTACTCCATTGAGGACATCACCCTAGAGCTGGCCGACCATGGGGCGGTCAAGGTCGAACGTGTGATGAGAAAACAGGGAGGGGCTTCGAGACCCACCCCTACACTCTTCGTCACGTTCGACTGTGACAAGCTCCCTGAGTCGGTGCGTGCCGGTTGGTACCGCTACCGCGTGAAGGCATTCGTGCCACTGCCGCGGCGGTGCTATTACTGTCACCGCTTCGGCCATACGAATCGCTCATGTAGACGTGCAAAGTCGGGGTCACCCGAATTCTGTGTAAATTGCTCCAAGGTCGCACACGATAAGTCCAAATCGTGTGTGGCCAAGTGTGTCAATTGCGGAGAGCTGCACCCTGCTTCTTCGAAGCAATGTGGTGCATATCTCCTGGAGAAAGAAATCCTGGCCGTTCAGGCCCAGGATAGACTCTCATTCCGCGAGGCTAAGGACTTGGTCCTGGCGCGCCCGGCTCTGCCTGGAACGTCATATGCCTCAGTAGTTCGAAAGGCACCCTCTGCTCCTGGCCCATCCAGGCCAACGAGCATGGTTGTTTCCGCGCCCATTCGGAGCCCTTCTGCGGGCTCTACCCAACCCGGGCGCTCCCCTGGTAAAGCTGGCGGCAAAAAGGGTTCAATCCCAGCCCCGGCTAAAACCAGGGCTCCCCCCTCTTCCCCCAGCGTGACCGTTTCCCGCAAGGCGAAACGGCCACGCGCCTCCACCGAGTCGTTAGACTCACAGGAGGCAACACCCCTGAAGATGGTCGCTAGGCCATCTTCCGGGATTCCTAAAGCTGTCCCCCGAAAGGAGGACAGCAACAAAGGAGCTTCGGCTCCTTCGCCCACGCCCCGAGGTGGAGCGAGTGGCTCGGAGACGGTGGTTCCTCGAAAAGAGGGCCCCCCCGCCTCCGAAGCCGCAGCGCCCGCCTAAGGTTTCGAGGCAGAGGGAGGAAAAGACTCGCATGGCGAGCCCAACCTCCCCCAATAAGTCCTCGAAGGCGACAGCGCCTTCAGCGCTTTGTCCGGCCAACAGCGCCCGGGGTTCTGCCCCCGGGAAGCGTACGGCCATTCCCGTGAGGGTCTTCAATTCGAGGAGGGCCCCCGCGTCTCCTCCGAGCTAGGCCTGGAGGGCATATTCCTTCAATGGAATTGCCGTGGACTCCGGGCCAACTGGGAGGAGCTGCGGAGGCTCGCCTCCTCCCGTTCCCCGTTAGCTATTTTTTTGCAGGAGACCATGCTAGGCGCGTGCCCCCTGCCTGCCCTCCCGGGGTATAAGGGTCTTGCGACCCCACCACCGCGGGATGGCCGGGCTGGGGGATGCGCGGTTTACACCCGGCATGATGTCTCCGTTCTTCCTTTCTCTTTAGATACCTCCTTTCAGGCAGTGGCTGTGCAGCTGCACCTGGATAGGAGGTATACTATCATTTCTGCGTACATTCCACCGTCAGCTGACTTCGACGCGGGCGACTTCCGCCGCGTCGTGGCACGGTTGCCGAGGCCCTATCTCTTGCTTGGAGATCTGAACGGCAGGCATCCTCACAGGGGACAAGTCCTTGCCGATCTGATCGAAGAGCTTGAGATGGGTGTCCTAAACGTGGATGAGTTTACGCATCACTGTCCGAGAACCGCTTCATTTTCTTGCCTTGACCTATCTTTGTGCTCTTCGGATGCACAGCCTGATTTTGATTAGGGGGTGGTCGATGACCTCCATGGTAGTGATCACTTTCCCATTCAAATATCATTTTCAGGGCAACTGCCGCCTGAGAGACCACCTCGGTGGTGCTTGGCGCGGGCGCGGTGGCCTGCATTTCAGGAAATGACTGAATTCTCTATCTCTGTCGAGGAGTTTAGGTCGGTAGATGAGGCCGTTGAGTTCTTCTCCGGCAACCTCATCGCCGTGGGCCTGACTACTATTCCTAGGACGTCTGGCCGTTTTGCACGCCGACCACTCCCATGGTGGTCGGCCGAGTGTGAGACGGCCCTCAAACAGAAGCGTTATGCCTACATGCGCTATAAGCGCCGCCCGAACGATTTCACTGTCGCTGAATTTCGTCGGGCTAGGGCTAGGTTCCGGTATATTTCGAAGCACGCCCGCCGCTCTTCTTGGCGGGCATACGTGTCTTCACTTAACGGGAAGACCCCTTTAGCTGAGGTGTGGAAGCGAGTCAAAAGGATTCGGGGCAAGTTCTCGCAGGACCCTCCTCCCGTTCTCCAGCAGAATGGGACCGCAATCTCGGACCCCGCGTCCGTGGCGGAATCCTTAGCGACCGCTTTTTCCGCATTCTCTAGCCGTGATGCTGCTCCGCCAGCATTCAATGCACGTCGTGATGTCGCGGAAGGCCGCCGGCTGGACTTTACCTCCAGAGGCGGAGAACCCTTCAACGACAAGTTTACTGTGAGTGAGTTGCGTTCCGCTCTCGCTTCGTGCGCGGACACCGCCCATGGTCCGGACGATGTCCCGTACGCCATGCTTCGACACCTGGGTGAGCGAGGCATGGCCTTTCTGTTAAGATTTGTTCAACAGGATCTGGGTGGAAGGTCTTCTCCCAGACTCCTGGCGAATCGCTACTGTGCTCGCCTTTCGCAAGCCGGGGAGAGATCACTCTACTCCGACCGGTTTCCGCCCAATCTCTCTAACCTCTTGCGTGTGCAAGTTGATGGAGAAATTGGTAAATGTTAGATTAGCCTATTTCCTGGACAGCGGAGGCCATCTGTCTTCTGCGCAGTGCGGCTTCCGTAAGTTCCACTCCACGTCGGATGCTCTGCTCCGACTGGAAAACGCCGTCTGCGAGGCTTTCCTTCGTAGACAGCACTACGCCACGGTGTTTTTCGATCTGGAGAAGGCCTATGATACCGCATGGCGATACGGTATCATGGAGACTCTCCACACGATGGGGGCGAGGGGACGCCTCCCAATGTTTATATCTGAATTTTTGCGAGATCGTCGATTCCGCGTACGGGTGGGGGGAGCCCTCTCCGGCCCAAAGGAGCAGGAAGAGGGTGTCCCGCAGGGAAGTGTCCTCAGTGTCACACTCTTTGCCCTGAGCATCAACGGCATCACCTCGGTGCTGCCGGAAGATGTTCTCGCTACGCTCTACGTGGACGACCTTTCGATCTCTTTTGGCGCGGCCCAGATGCCAACTCTGGAGCGTCGACTCCAACAGGCATTGAACCGCGTCTCTCGCTATGCCGAAGCGCACAGGTTTCGGTTTTCTTTGGCCAAGACTAAGGTGGTGCACTTCTGCCGCCATCCACGGCTTCACCCCGACCCAGATTTGTTTCTTAATGGGGTGCACCTGGATGTGGTTGAGTCGCACCGTTTCCTTGGTCTTGTATTCGACCGACGCCTCACCTGGGAGGCTCATATTCGCAGCCTTAGGGTCTCTTGTACCCGCGCCATGGACATTCTCCGTTCCGTGACGTTCAGCGCTTGGGGCGCTGATAGGGCTACCGCCTTACTTTTTTATCGATCCTTTGTTCGCTCGAAGCTCGACTACGGATGCGAGTTTTATGCATCCGCAGCCGAGCGTTTATTGCGGAAGGTGGATTCGATCCACCACACCGGCCTTCGCCTTGCGACCGGTGCCTTCCGCACTTCCCCCATTGAGAGCCTGTTGGTCGATGCTGGGGAGATGCCACTCGCTCTGCGCCGCGTGCAGTGCATCACTCGCCTGTACGCGCGAGCCCGGCGCCTCCCTCAGTCGCCAACAGCTCTCACTGCATCCGCAGCTGATCTCGATGGTGCCTATGCCGCCGAGAGACGCCAGTCATACCCTAAGCCCTTTGGGTTTAGGGCCAGGAAACTCCTTCGAGAGGTAGATATAGCTCTCGGGCCGGTGGCGCCCCTGGTTCTGCCCAGGACGCCACCCTGGAGGGTACCACATTTGGCTATTTGTCGCCACGCCTCTGCTCCCAAAGCTTGTACTGCGCCGGGAGTATTGCGTTCGACCTTTTTGGAGCACACATCGCGTCACGCTGGTACCGTGCCAGTGTATACGGATGGCTCCAAGTCCCAAGAGGGGGTCGGCTTCCACGCCGTTTCCCCTCTGTTTGAAGTCAGCGGGGCTCTACCAGGCGCTGCGTCTGTCTTCACGGCCGAGCTGGTGGCAATACACCACTCGGTACGGGAGATTACGCGACGTGCCCGGTTCGGAGACCGGATTGTGATCTATAGCGACTCACAAAGCGCCCTGAGTGCTCTCGGGACATTGGAATCTCCGCATCCCCTGGTTCGCGAAATCCGTGACGCCCTGGTTTTGGCGAGCCGGGCAGATGTCGAGATTATCTTCTGCTGGGTTCCTGGACATGTAGGAATTGCGGGGAATGAGCGCGTCGATGAGGGCGCCAAAGAGTCCGCGAGGACTCTGCGCCCGGACCAGCGTTTCGCTCTTCCTCACACCGACTACATGGCAGGAATACGGGCAGCTCTTCGGACTGCTTGGCAAAGAAGATGGGAGACGGTCGAAGGGAACTTAAAGTTGCGTGCCATTGCGCCGCGACTGTTCCCATGGACCTATCCCCCAATGCCGCGGCGGCTTCAGGTTGCTTTCTGTCGTCTCCGAATCGGACACACTCGTGTGACGCATCGCTATCTGGTGGAGCGCTCGCCTGCGCCCTATTGCAACGACTGCGTCGTCCCCCAGACTGTTCGGCACATTCTTGTCGAATGTCCCAGTCTGTGTGATCTTCGCGCACGACACCTGTCCCGGTACCGGGATGGGCGGGGTCGCTACCGCCTGTCCCTTGTACTCGGGACGAGTGCGTGCACTTTGACTGGTGGACTTGCTGACTTTTTGGGGGAGGCCGGCCTTCTCCCTATTATTTAAGCAAGGTTTGTGTTTTGTTTTGTTTTGTTTTTTTTTTGTTTTTTTCCTTTAGTTGCACGCTCCTGCGCCGGGGGGACCTCTCCCCGACGCACCAGCTTGCTTCCTTTCCCCATTTTGGGGTGGTTTTGTTTTTTTTTTTCTTTAATTTTATTTTAAAGTAGCCTAGAACTAGGCCAGTTTTAATACGGCGACTAATGCCCAAGTAGGCAGTCGCCAGATGAGCTCTTAAAAAAAAATAAAAAAAAATCGCCCGTCTGGTACCTCTTTGACAGCCAAGACCTTTATTTCAGAGAAGGATCTCGCTGAGGTCGGGTCTATCTGGCTTAAAGGCTCCCTCCTGCGGTGGAGAGAAGCGGGTTAATTCCCCACCTTTCTCTACCCAAAAAATAAAAATAAAAAAAAACTAAGAAAGCTTAGGGTCCCCTCAATCCGCGGGAGCTCCAGGGACGGACGGGTCCGCTGCCGTTTCTGCAAGCGACGCTGGCTTCAAGCGATTCCTGATTATTCGTTCCATTGATGGCAGCATGATGGCCAAGAGCAAGATGTACCATCAGAGAAGAGCACTAGCTAGCTTGATTGATAGAGAGCCGAAGGTGACCCGTTTCTCGGACGGAAGCCTTCTGGCGAATGCGGCGAATCCCGCCGACGGCCAAGATAAGTGCTCTTCGGACACTTGATGGCACCCCGGTGAGTGTGACGCCGCACTCTACCACTAACTCTGTGAAAGAAATAGTTCATGCGAGGGAACTTGTGGACTATTCTATAGATGACATCACATTAGAGCTGGCCGACCATGGAGCGGTCAATGTCGAACGTATCATGAGAAAAAAGGGAGGGGTCTCGAGACCCACGCCTACACTATTCGTCCCGTAGGACTGTAACATGCTCCTTAAGTTGGTACGTGCCGGTTGATATCGCTACCGCATGTGCGCATTCGTGCCACTGCCGCGGAGGTGCTACTACTGCCACCTTTCGGCCACATGAATCGTTCCTGTAGACGTGTAAAGTCGAGGTTACCCAACCTCTATGTTAAATGCTTCAAAGACGCATACAAGTCTAAATCGTGTGTGGCCAAATGTGTCATTTGCGGAGAGCCGCACGTCTTTTCTTCGATGCAATGTGGTGTATATCTCCTTGAGACGGAAATCCTGGCTGTTCAGGCCTAGGGTCTTCTCTCATTTCGCGACGGTAAGCACTTAGTCCTGCCGCACCTAGCGCTGCCTGGGACGTTTTATTCCTCAATGTTAATAAATACTCTCTACTCCTGGCCCCTCCAGGCATGGTCGTTTCGAGGCCCATTCGGAACCCTTCTGCGGATTCTACCCACCCCGGGTGCTCCCTTGGTACATCTGCCGGCACAAATGGTTTACACCCAGCCCCTGCTAAAACCAGGGCATTTCTCCCTTCCTCCAGCGTGATCTTTACATGTAAGGCGAAACGTCTGCGCGCCTACACCGAGTCTTTAGACTCACGGGAGGCAACACCCCTGAAGTTTGTCGTGAGGCCATCTTCCGAAGTTCCTAAAGCTGCTCCCACAAAGGCGCACAGCAGCAAAGTAGCTTCGGCTCCTACGCCCACACTCGTGGCCATGCTGGGTGACTCGAAGAAGGTGGATCCTCCAAAGGAGGAACCCCGGTCTGCCTAAGGTTTCGAGGCGGGGGGGTGAAAAGACTCGCATGGCGAGCCCAATCTCCCCCAATAAGTCCTCGTAGGCGACAGCGCCCGGAGTTCTACCTCCGTGAAGCGACGGCTATTCCCGTGATGATCTTCTCTCCAAAGAGGGCCTCCGCATCTCCTTCGAGCTAGTCCTAGAGGGCATATTCCCTCAATGGAATTACGCGGACTCCGGGCCAACTAGGAAGAGCTGCGTAGGCTCGTCTTGTCACGTTCCCCGTTGGCTATCTTTTTGCAGGAGACTATGCTGGGCGCGTGCCCCCTGCCCCCTGCCCACCCTCCCGAGGTTTAAGTGTTTTGCGACCCCTCCACCACAGGATGAGGACCAGGCAGGAGGATGCGCCATTTACACCCAGCATGATGTCTCAGTTCTTCTATTTGCTTTGAATGCCTCCTTCCAGGCAGTAGCTATGTATCTGCACCTGGATAGGTGGTATATTGTTATTTCTGCCTACATTCTGCCGTCAACCGACTTAGACGCTGGGGACTTCCGCCGCGTCGTGACATGGTTGCCGAAGCTTTTTCTTTTGCCCGAGGTTTTGAACGGTAGACACTCCCTTTGGGGACTCTACTCGTTCAATCTCAGGGTTCAGGTCCTTGCCGACCTGATCGACGAACTGGAGATGGGTGGCTTAAATGTGGTTGAGTTTACGCATCACTGCCCGAGAACCCCTATATTTACTTGTCCCGATCTATCTTTGTGCTCTCCGGATGCACAGTCTGATTTAGGGTGCGGAGTAGTCGATGACCTCCATGGTAGTCATCACTTTCCCATTCAAATATCATTTTCTGGTCCCCTGCCGCCTGAGAGCCCGCCCCGGTAGTCCACATTTCAGGAAATAACTGATTTATATGTCTCATTCCGGGAGTTTAGATCGTCTAGTCGTTTTGCACGTGTCTTCACTTAACGGGAAGACCCCTCTAGCAGAGGTGTGGAAGCGAGTCAAAAGGATTCTGGGCAAATTTTCGCAGGACCCCCATCCCGTTCTCCAATAGAACGGAGCCGCAATCTCGGACCCCACTTCCGTGGCGGAGTCCTTCACGACCGCTTTCTCCCCATTCTCCAATCGGGATGGTGCTCTTGCAGCATTCAATGCGCGTCGTGATGTCGTGGAAGGCCGCTAACTAGACTTTACTTTCAGAGGCGGAGAACCCTCAAATGGTTTACATTGAGTCAGTTGCGTTCCGCTGTCGCTTCGTCCACGTACATCGCCGCTGATCCACACTATGTCCCCTACGCCATTTTTTGACACCTGGAGGTAACATCTAGTGGTGTTACCACTGCCACCGCTTTTACCATAAGAATAGAACATGTCAGTGTGCAAAACACAGTCAACCCGAAATTTGTGTTAATTGCTCCAACAGCTTACACGATAAAGCTGTATTGTGGAAGACCAAGAGTGTGAATTCTGGCCCGTCGCACCCACCTCCCCTATCACCGTGTGCTTAACTACAATTCCAAAGAACGTCTGGCCGTGTGGCTGCCGTCCAACTTCCTTGGTGGTCTGCCGAGTGTGAGACGGCCCAAAGAGACAACGAGATGCCTATATGCGCTATAATAGCTTTCGAGCGATTTCACCGTCTGTGAATTTCATGGCTAAGTTTCGGTATGTTTCGAAGCACGCTCGCCGCTCTTCTTGACGCGCATACGTGTATTTGCTTAAAAGGGAAGATCCGGCTCGAAGAGGTGTGGATGCGCGCTAAAAGGATTCGAAGCAAGTTCTCGCAGTATCCTTTTCCTCTCCTCTAGGATGACTGGATCGGAAAATGTTCTTGATACGATCTAGGTAGACACCCTTTCGATATCTTTTTCTGTGGCCCAGATTCTTACCCTAGAGCGTAAACTCCAACCGGATCTGAAACGTACATCTGGGTATGACGAAGCTTTACGTGTTTCGGTTTTCTTTAGCCTAGACGAAGATGGTACACTTTTCCGCCTTTCTCGTCTTCACTGCGACGAGGACCCGGACCCTTTCCTAAATGGGGTTCACCTGAATGTAGTATGGTCGCACTATTTCCTTGGTCTTGTTTTTGACCAGCACATCTAAGAGGCGTGCATCCTCAGCTTTTAGGGACTCCCTGAAAGTTCTTCTGTTCAATGCGTGGTCAATCAGGTACAAGTTTCTTGAGCTCCGTGGCCTCGTAGCAACAGAAGAACCCGAGATGGTGGCCATAACGGAGTCGTGGATAAAAACCTCAAGCCGAGATTTTGAAGGTGAATTCAGGATTCTCGGTTACCAGCTCTTCCTGAAAGATAGGCCAGACAGAGGCGGTGGCGGTGTGATGTTGTATGTCAAGGATACTCTCAACTTGACGGATTGTAACATCGTATCCGACCATGAATTACTAGATGTTGACATAGAGATAGGTCCTGCCAAATACAGGACCCTGGTGATTTATAGACCCCCTGCCCAACTCGTTGAAAAGGACAGAGATCTGTACTAGCTACTAGGAGAACTTGTCGAAGACAGTGTGTGTATCGTCATGGGGGATTTCAACACACAAGTTGACTGGGAAACCAAGAGAACCCTGTGGCGAGAACGCACTACTCCTGGAGTTCGCGAACAACGAGTTCCTCACTCAATGGGTGAGAGAGCCAACGAGAGGAGACGATATCCATCGTTGAGAACCTCTCTGTTGTCGAAGAGCTCGGTGGCAGTGACCACCGACTAATTAGATTTGTAGTCAAAGTCCCCAAGGTAGGGCCTGCAACTAGTAAATCGAGGAAACTTGATTTGAGAAGAGCAGACTTTGCAGGTTTTCGTGCTGGACTGACTGACGCGAGACTGTTGAAGACTCGTGGAACAGTTTCAAAACCACATTCATGAGTCTCCAATCGCGTTTCATCCCTCTGAAATGCTCCCGTCGGTCTTCTGTTCAACCAAAGTGGTTTAATCGAGAAATCGGCCAACTGCTTAGGGAGAAGAGAAATGGTAATCGAAGATCTCGGGTGACTTTGACGAATACCGGAGGCTAGCCAGGAGAGTGAAGTCCAGCATAAGGGTGGCTAAGCGGTCTGAGGAAATCCGAGTGGCGAAACTTTGTAAAAAGAATCTCAAGGAGTTCTTTGATATGTAAACAGCCGTAAACCAATCCGTCGAACGATTGGCCCTTTGAGGAATGGGGAGGGGACATTAAAGCACTCAGATGCAGAAAATGCTAACCTCCTCAACGACTACTTCTCTTCAGTGTTTATTGAAGAGTGGGATCCCATCCCCCAGCCAACGGATTCCTACTCGGGGGAAAAGCTGGAGGATATGGGCTTCACCGAAGGGAAAATAGAAAAGAAGATCACTGACCTAATGACGAATAAGTCACCTGGCCCGGATGGGTTTCTACCTAAAGTGTTGAAAGAAGTGCGCGATCAAGTGTCACGACACCTGAGCGCAATCTTCAACATGTCAATCCGGACCGAATGCGTTCCTAGAGACTGGCGTGAAGCGGAGGTGCCTCCTATCTTCAAGAAAGGAGCCCGTTGCCAACCGTCGAACTACCGACCTATCAGTCTGACTTCGATAGTGGGAAAACTCATTGTAAGCATCATGGTGGACAAAATGACGTCGCATTCAGAGTCAAACCTGCTACTGAGGAGTTCCCAGCACGGCTTCCGAAGGCAACGATCATGCCTGACGAACCTTGTGGGATTCTTCCACTTCGTCTTTAGTGAGCACGATCGGGACAAAGCCGGTGGATGTGGTCTACTTAGACTTTCAGAAAGCGTTTGATAAGTTACCACACCGCCGCCTTCTCCGGAAAGTGCGAGCGCTGGGCATAGACGGAAAAGTAGCAGGCTGGATAGATAACTGGCTAAGTGGCAGACGGCAACGGGTGGTGGTGAATGGACAGGCTTCTGAGTGGGTGCCCGTTACTAGCCAGGTGCCCCAAGGTTCTGTCCTGGGACCACTACTATTCATCATTTTCGTCAACGACATGGACGGTGACATGGATGCCAAGATTTCTAAATTTGACGACGATACCAAACTTGGTATGAACGTTGCAAAGGATAGAAATACTCCCCGTCTGCAAGATGATCTTCAGAAGATTGGAGAGTGGTCTGATACGTGGCAAATGCCTTTCAACGTAAACAAATGCAAAATGATGCATATCGGCCACCGAAATCCCCATCACCCTATATCTTTAAGGGCACTGCTCTTGAATCCACCGACACTGAGAAAGACTTGGGTGTAACTATCACCAGTGACCTCAAGTTTTCGAAACAATGTATTGAGGTGGAGAAGAAAGCCCAAAGGATGTTAGGGTATATAAAGCGACAGTTTGGATATCGGAACAAGGAGATAGTACTGTGTCTGTACAACTCCCTCGTTCGGCCGCACCTGGAGTATGCCGTACAATTTTGGAGTCCTTCGTTTCGAAAGGACATCGCGAGATTGGAACGCGTCCAAGCCAGGGCAGCCAAACTGATTTCCTCTATCAGACATAAAAGTTATGAAGATAGTAAGGAAATTAGATTGTTCTCATTGGAAACCCGTAGACTGCGTAGTCAGCTCATCGAAGTTTTCAAAATACTTCGAGGGTTCGACAATGTTGACTACAGGGATATTTTCAGCCTTAATGAGAGCAGAACAAGAAATCACGGCTTCAAACTTGAGCTGAATCATTACAACCGCGATCTGTGGGGGAAATTTTTCGTGTACAGTATCTGCGGTAGCTGGAACGCACTTCCGATGGAGGTTGTCAACAGCAATTCTGTTGACCAGTTCAAGACAAGACTAGACAAAGTCTTGAAAAGTGGCCGTTTAGGGAGGACGTAAGGCAATTGACCGGGGATGTGCCCGCTCGACAGCTAGTCCAAAGGTACCCTCATTGAATGGACCTTAAGGTCTTCTAGGCTATTTATTTTCCTTGTTACTCATGTGACGCCCAGTTCTTTGGTCAATAAGAAATTCATGCTCTCGACATGGCACTTTCATGTTCTTTTCGCACTTGCAATCCAAGAAATCAGCACACTGGCAGCCGGCTATATCAAAATGTTGACCCAATGATGAGATAAACTTGATCGGCTGAACTGGAATACTGGCTTTTTTCAAATCTCAGTAAGGGCATCTAATACTTCAGGAATAACATTTTTGTTCCCCTTGTATTTATTTTCTTTTACATCCTGAATATATCTTCCAACCTGTTGTTTTGTTGGCAGCTCATAATGAGAAAGTTCTTGAAGTGGGGAGTCAAAGACACTGTGACTTGTTGATGTTCTAGTTCTTTTACTCATCTTAGCCCTGAAAATGACTAATAGAAAGACCCTTTAGTATAGAACAGAAATAATACATGTGATGAGTGAATCTATAACATACATTAAAAAAGGTGAAGCCATACCCGTCCATAGGAAATACTCTGTAAATATTTTGTAAATTCGTCATACATCGATTAACAGGGAATTTCTCAATCGAAAATTGCCTAAACCTTAGACACATTAGGAGTTAAAGTGCAATTTTTCTTCCTGTACGAAAATTATCCATTTCTAGCTTCAGAGACTAGAACTATAATAACTGAATACAACCAGCCTCACCCGACGGAAAATATAATTTTTAAGCAAAATTTGGCCC
The DNA here is from genome assembly GCA_963969495.1 of Ceratothoa steindachneri. Lineage (NCBI taxonomy): Eukaryota > Metazoa > Arthropoda > Malacostraca > Isopoda > Cymothoidae > Ceratothoa > Ceratothoa steindachneri. The sequence continues at coordinate 182,224,034 of OZ018323.1, forward strand.
CCCAAGAGTGGGTGTTACGATTTTTTGAGATTTTTTTCCGTCTTCATTTCCAAATTATGGAGGGTCTGCTCTACAAAACCTGAAATGTGCGTTAAAATTGGTTGCGACACTACTCCCTACTGGACAGCTACCTCTTGTCCCTTGTACTCGGGATTCCTTCGTGCATACAAACCCATGCTTTATTTGACTCTGTGCTACCCTTCTTTTTTATGGGGGGGGGGGGGGGTCCTTGGGTTTGTGTATTTTTTATGTGTTTAATGTAGATTAATACTAGGCTATAAGATCATTACAGCGACTTCTGCCCTTGTATGCAGTCACCAGATAGACGGGTACAAAAACTAACAAGTCTACGAATTTGTTCCAAGAAATCTGAATCGACTTCCCTTACCTAGTACATAATATGCTATTTGAATCTTGCTTCTGTACTCCACTCTCTTTTTTGCCTTTTTTTTCATATTAATTTTCCTTGTCTCTGCATTGCCTCCATATTTATCACCCGAGGTCTACGGCCCAGCCGACGTGAAACACCGTTTCCGATTGTAGCCAAGTAAAGCTACATCAGACGTGGTTAGTGGTCGGATGGGCTCTGGATTCGGCTCGTCTTACCACTGCTGCCACACGATGTAAATACCCATGTTTCGGATTCCACGTTAAACATTAGCTCCCCTAAAGAGAAATAATAAAGAATTTTCACTTGTTTGATTCCATCCCCGTCAAATATTTCTTTTACTGTCTGTCGCTCCCCTGGGTCACTGGACTTAAATGTAGAATTTACCCCCCTACCCATATGGAAGGGAGCATCTGCTTTCATTAAAAAATGAGTATTATTATTAGTAGTAGTATTAGCACTCCTAAAAATATTATTAGTAGTATTAGAACTCCTAAACAGTATTATTAGTAGTAGTATTAGCACTCCTAAAAAGTATTATTAGTAGTAGTATTAGCACTCCTAAAGAGTATTATTATTAGTAGTATTAACTCCTAAAAAGTATTATTATTAGTAGTATTAGCACTCCTAAAGAGTATTATTAGTAGTAGTATTAGCACTCCTAAAAAGTATTATTATTAGTAGTATTAACACTCCTAAAGAGTATTATTAGTAGTACTATTAGCACTCCTAAAAAGTAGTATTAGTAGTAGTATTAACACTCCTAAAGAGTATTATTAGTAGTAGTATTAGCACTCCTAAAAAGTAGTATTATTAGTAGTAGTAGCACCTAAAGAGTATTATTAGTAGTAGTATTAGCACTCCTAGTTGTTTCTTTAATAACGGGGTTTGTACGATGCCATTACAATGAATTACTTCGATTGGAGGAAGTTGAAAGGTCTTTTGCGACCTTTTCCAGATTATTTTCTTAAGATGTCTGTTCTAATTTCGGCCTAGGTTAAAGTTTAAGGACCTGGGAGTTTTTCATGTTGATGCATTAACATTAATTAAACAACCCCAAATAGGCGATTGATCTGTCAGATCTTTTCGTATGTATGGTTGTAAGAATAGATGTAGGTAGGGGATAGAGTAAGGGTGTGTGGACAGATAGCTGAAAGTAGACCAGTGGTGAAAAGAGAAAGAAGTGTAGAAGGGTGCAAAGAGATGCTAGAGCCTGGTGATCAGGCCTATCGCTTTTAAGTATTTTAAGTATTTTTGTTTTCTTTGAATTAGTTTATATATATATATATATATATATATATATATGTATATATATATATATATATATATATATATATATATATATATATATATATATATATATATATATATATATATAATTGGCGTTCAAGCCATTTGTCTTCGAAATCAATTAATGTCTTTGGATATGATATGCGCATTTGCTGTTGTGGTAATAATTACTTTATTGTTGTGCTTATTGTCTTTGTTTTTTCGTATATCTTGTAGTGTGTGTAAATCGTGTTTTTTGTTTTTTCGTGGATGTCTTCATCGTTGAATTTGTAGAAATCGGTGAGGTTTCATAGTTAGGTAAGCTTTTTCTTAGTCGGATTGTTTATTGGTTTAGGGTAAGAACATTTCTATTATCATGTGTAGAACGGCACTTCTGCTCCGCCAGCTAAAACCCAGGCGGAGCTTGGAAATCTGGCGAGACTTATTCCTCTTCTGTTCTGGTCAATCATTTGGACGATATCATCGTCCAATTTACGATTAACCATTTCCAGCATATTCCCTGTCCGTTCTTCTATGACAATGTTAATGGGACTTAACCCCGCCTCCTAGTGCAGCTCTTCCTTGCATCTTCTCTCATGTCTGTATGTACCTGTAATTAGGTACATAAATTTATTCTGCACCACTTGTAGTTCCTCTTTTGTGTCTTCGAAACACACGAGAGGGCGGAAGCGGGGTATAGCAGCGTCGATCTTACAAGTGCATTGGAGATCTTTTTCTTATTGCTTTGACGAAGATTTCTGAACCTGTATAGAGTCTTGACTGCAGCAGTGGCCTTGGTGATTCTTTCTTGGAGGTGCTTCTTATACCCGGATGAAGTAATCTTCATTCCGAGTACATTGCACTCCGTGGTGTAGGGATAACGTCTATCCCCCACCCTAACGTCGTAAAGTAGTCTCCTTCCTATGGGTGCCGCTTTGAACTTTTCCTGGTTGGTGCGGATCTTCCACCGGGCCTCGGAGGTGTTAAGATTTTCAATTTCTGCTGCTGTCACATGAGCTTGCCAAAGCTCATTCCTCCATGGACAAGTGATTATCTGGGTGAAATCATCGGCGAATTGAATGTTGAGGGAAGTAAGGCTTACAGGGGCTGGGACATCCGCGGTGTAAATCAAGTAGAGGGGGGGGGGGGGCAGGCACATCCACTGCGGGAGGCCAGCAATGAGCAGAAACTTTGGTCCGTCCGCGCACCCTAAACTGATGTACGCCGCTCTCTCCATGACATAGTCACAGAGAGTTCTTTCTAAGTTTTTACTTAGTCCTAGTCGTAAGATTTCGTATTGCATTCCCCGTGGCCACACCTTATCAAACCGCCTTTGATACATCCCGACAAACGTAACTCCTTTCCCGTTTTGCTTGGGCTAGCTTTTCCGTGATGACATTAATCGCCATTTCCGTACTTCGCTTCCTCATAAACCTGAATGATGTGGGTTGAAGAGGAAGTTCTCCTCCAGGTGAGACACCAGTCTTCTGTTGAGGATCTTCTCGAAGAGCTTCTCGCTAAATTCTAGAAGTGAAATTGGCTGACAGCTCTCCTTCAACTTGACTCCTTTCCGTGCTTAGGCAAGAAAATCATCTTAGCCGTTTTATAAGCATCTAGAATGTATCCCGTGTTCAGACAGGCGTTATATATTCTTCTCATCCCTTCGATGACATTGGCTGGTGCCTTTTGAAAGTTAAGCTTTGTAAGCCCCCGATTGTCCTGTGGGTTTTTTTTTGTTGGAATGAGCGGAGCGCGCCGAGTAGTTCTTCGGTAATCTCGGCGTCTCCGTCGCTCTGTCTATCCACCTGGTGGTGAGGGTGTGTCTTGTGTATTTGTTCGTTAAGCTCGCCGAGGATGTTGCTTTCAAACTCTCAGTCATAGTTTTCGTTTTCCTCTTCAGTTATACTGAAGATTTTTTCCCAATAATTTCGAAATAGCTCTTCAATTCTTCCTTCTTCCGTTTCAATGTTTCCATCTTCCTTTTGTAACTCGATTTTGTGTTCACCGATGGGTCCAAGTCACCGGACAGAGTTGGAGCAGCTGCTGTCTTTCCATCTGAGACAGCATTGGTCCGCCTGCCAAACGCAGCTTCCGCATTCACAGCGGAACTCGTTGCTATGATGGCGGCACTGACCATCATAGCTGGCAGGCCATCTGGTTCTCATACTATCTTTACAGACTCCCTTAGTTCGCTTCAAATGTTGGGTGATGTTGGTTCGAGCCATCCGTTGGTTTCCAAGATCCAGCGGTGGCTCCTACGACTATCGCCTATCCACGAGATATCCTTCTGCTGGGTGCCTAGTCACGTGGGCATCCCAGGCAATGAGAGGGCAGATGCTGCAGCCAAAGAAGCAGCATCACTGGGGACAGCTCCAGTGGCCCCAGTCCCACTCTGCGATGCCTATCCTCTGACCAATGAATACGTGGTCGGCCTATGGCAGAAGAGGTGGAGTGAGCTCCCTCCCACCAAGCTCCACTCCATAAAACCCTCCGTTCACCCATGGCCACGTACAACTAGACATCGTAAAATGGAGGTTGCGCTTGTCCGTCTGAGGATAGGCCATTGCCGGCTCACCCATGAGCATTTAATGAGTGGGCTGCCCCCACCTATGTGCATTCTGTGTGGGGTACAAATATCTGTCCTCCATATATTTGTAGAATGCCCATTGCTAAGGAATCTCAGAAGGACGACCTTTCCCTTCATTACCAGAGAGATGGCCCCCCAGCAGGCTCTGCGGGGCATCTTTTCTGAGACCCATTGCTTCTTTAACGTGACTAGGATACTAACCTTCCTAAAAGAAAGCAATCTTTTAAACAAAATTTAAAATAGTTTTATATATTTACTGTTGATCTATTCATAGTTTATGTTTTTACATTTTGTTGAATATTTTAATAGTCTATTTTTTGTTAAAAGATTTTAACTGACTTAATATTGCCTATTAAACTAATTTTGGTCCCAAGGACATTTCTGCTTTTTCATGTATTTTAATATGGCAATATTTTTAAAATAATAATTTTAAATTCACTGCCCATAAGTGAATTTGGCTGCGAGATAGTCCATCTGGGCTACGCAGCTTTTAAATTTTAAATGCACTATTCATTCATTCATTTGTAACTCGATCTTCTGCTTCCCAGTCGATCCTTTGAGATTTCGGATCTTTTTCCAAAATCTTTGAGAGTTGCTTCGTGATCGAGGCTATCGATCGCATCATCACATCTTCTACATTGTTGTTCGAGGATCAACTGGTTCAGGTCTTCTTTGACTTGTTTACTTCGCCCCCGTAAGGGGCGCGACGATTTGCCATTCTGGCCGCCGTGCTGACGGGACTCAGCACCCCGTCCGGCCCCAGCCTAGCCTCTCTTCCTTCCTTCAAAACACTTGTTTCCTCTCTTTTCACAGAACCTCTCCCACAACTTTCTCTGGTCAGCCTCTAATTTCACAGGGTAGATGCTGACCTTCCTTTCAGCCAACCGTCCCGCATCGGGGCTGAGGGGGTGGGGGACAATGTTCCCTAACCCCTGAGCTCCGGTCCGGGGTGGCTGGTTTTTAACTACCTGCTTCATCCCCACCCATACCTTCCTCACATCCCTTTTCCTCTCGTCTTCAAAATCTATCATTTATACGCCGTGTCCAAGGTGGAGCCGCCATGCCGATGGACTGCCAGGCCACCAGGCGGGAGGGGTGGTCCCAAATGGCGGCGCCTGGCTCTGCTGGGCCTGTAAGCACCTCTCGCAGTGCGAGCTACTGCGAGAGGTGTGCGCTATTGCATCCCGTATTAAAAGAAGGGTCACCATGCCCAATGATGAAATTCACACCAAAAAAACCCAACCCCCAACTTCCCCAAGAACAACGGAGCCGCCCTCGGGCAGCTCCAGCAAAAAAATGGAGGTCCCCCCCCCTGTGCTTGCACAGGGGACCCTCCATATTTCTCTAACCGGAGAGGAGGCTTACTCCTCTCCTTCGCCTACGGGTGCAGGGGACTCCCCCTCACCCCCTTCTGGAGGTGCTTTCGGGCACCTCCCTTTTCCCAGCGGCAGTCCCCTCTTTTCTTTCCAAGGGGACTGCCAAGAAAGCCAGCAGGCAGCCCTTAGCCAGCCGCTCCCCATCAAAGCGGCTCGGTAGGGCAAACCCCCTTAGGGGGGAGAGGCAAGCCAGGCCCCTTCGGTCGCTTCCCTCAAAAGACCTGCTGGCAAAAATATTAAACCTTGCCGGGGTCAAGGCCTGTGCCTCCCCAAACAAGACTGGCGACACTGCCAATGGGACCTGCAATGTCCTGGGAGGGGATGGCCAACTGGAGGCCCCTCCCGTGATAGACATGGTCCTTGAGGAGACCCAGCCTCAGACGGTAGGGCCTTCCATGGGGGGGAATTCGGGCTCGGCGCCAAGCACCGAACCCGAGTCCGCCCCTATGCAAGGTCCTCCTCAAATGGCTGAGGGCTCCGAGGCAGTAGAAGGAGGGGAGGGATCTCCTCCCACAGGTGCCCCTACGACAACCAGGACCTTCTCCATTTCGGAGAGGGACCTGGCTGAGGCCGGTCCATCTGGCCTAGGGGCTTCTGCCGGCGGAGGTGAAAAGTGGATTCATTCCCCGCCCTCCTCTCGAAAAAAGAAAAAGACTAAAAAGACTAAAAGGACGAAAAAGACTCGGGGCTCCTCTCCATCCGCGGGGGCTGCGGGGACGGATGGGTCTGCTGCCACTTTGGTAGGTGACCAAGCCAAGATCGGCACATCCGGCCCCTCTACCCCCTCGTGTGCGGAGCCCCTGACTAAGACCAAGAGTGCACAGGGCGGAGCCTCGATGACATCGGGGCCCCTCATTCAGAGGTTACCTGGCGTTTTCGAGCCCGCTGGCTTCAAACGCTTCCTCGTTATTCGCTCCACTGATGGCAGCATGTTGTCCAAGGGCAACATGATCCATCAGAGGAGAGGATTAGCTAGTGCAATTGGTAGAGAGCCGAAGGTGACCCGTTTCTCGGACGGCAGCCTTCTGGCGAATGCGGCGAATCCCGCCGAGGCGGCCAAGATAAGTGCTCTTCGGACACTTCATGGCACCCCGGTGAGTGTGACGCCGCACTCTACCATGAACTTTGTGAAAGGAGTAGTTTATGCGAGGGAACTCGTTGACTACTCCATTGAGGACATCACCCTAGAGCTGGCCGACCATGGGGCGGTCAAGGTCGAACGTGTGATGAGAAAACAGGGAGGGGCTTCGAGACCCACCCCTACACTCTTCGTCACGTTCGACTGTGACAAGCTCCCTGAGTCGGTGCGTGCCGGTTGGTACCGCTACCGCGTGAAGGCATTCGTGCCACTGCCGCGGCGGTGCTATTACTGTCACCGCTTCGGCCATACGAATCGCTCATGTAGACGTGCAAAGTCGGGGTCACCCGAAGTCTGTGTAAATTGCTCCAAGGTCGCACACGATAAGTCCAAATCGTGTGTGGCCAAGTGTGTCAATTGCGGAGAGCCGCACCCTGCTTCTTCGAAGCAATGTGGTGCATATCTCCTGGAGAAAGAAATCCTGGCCGTTCAGGCCCAGGATAGACTCTCATTCCGCGAGGCTAAGGACTTGGTCCTGGCGCGCCCAGCTCTGCCTGGGACGTCATATGCCTCAGTAGTTCGAAAGGCACCCTCTGCTCCTGGCCCATCCAGGCCAACGAGCATGGTTGTTTCCGCGCCCATTCGGAGCCCTTCTGCGGGCTCTACCCAACCCGGGCGCTCCCCTGGTAAAGCTGGCGGCAAAAAGGGTTCAATCCCAGCCCCGGCTAAAACCAGGGCTCCCCCCTCTTCCCCCAGCGTGACCGTTTCCCGCAAGGCGAAACGGCCACGCGCCTCCACCGAGTCGTTAGACTCACAGGAGGCAACACCCCTGAAGATGGTCGCTAGGCCATCTTCCGGGATTCCTAAAGCTGTCCCCCGAAAGGAGGACAGCAACAAAGGAGCTTCGGCTCCTTCGCCCACGCCCCGAGGTGGAGCGAGTGGCTCGGAGACGGTGGTTCCTCGAAAAGAGGGCCCCCCGCCTCCGAAGCCGCAGCGCCCGCCTAAGGTTTCGAGGCAGAGGGAGGAAAAGACTCGCATGGCGAGACCAACCTCCCCCAATAAGTCCTCGAAGGCGACAGCGCCTTCAGCGCTTTGTCCGGCCAATAGCGCCCGGGGTTCTGCCCCCGGGAAGCGTACGGCCATTCCCGTGAGGGTCTTCAATTCGAGGAGGGCCCCCGCGGATCCTCCGAGCTAGGCCTGGAGGGCATATTCCTTCAATGGAATTGCCGTGGACTCCGGGCCAACTGGGAGGAGCTGCGGAGGCTCACCTCCTCCCGTTCCCCGTTAGCTATTTTTTTGCAGGAGACCATGCTAGGCGCGTGCCCCCTGCCTGCCCTCCCGGGGTATAAGGGTCTTGCGACCCCACCACCGCGGGATGGCCGGGCTGGGGGATGCGCGGTTTACACCCGGCATGATGTCTCCGTTCTTCCTTTCTCTTTAGATACCTCCTTTCAGGCAGTGGCTGTGCAGCTGCACCTGGATAGGAGGTATACTATCATTTCTGCGTACATTCCACCGTCAGCTGACTTCGACGCGGGGGACTTCCGCCGCGTCGTGGCACGGTTGCCGAGGCCCTATCTCTTGCTTGGAGATCTGAACGGCAGGCATCCTCTCTGGGGAGATTACTCCATAAATCCCAGGGGACAAGTCCTTGCCGATCTGATCGAAGAGCTTGAGATGGGTGTCCTAAACGTGGATGAGTTTACGCATCACTGTCCGAGAACCGCTTCATTTTCTTGCCTTGACCTATCTTTGTGCTCTTCGGATGCACAGCCTGATTTTGATTGGGGGGGTGGTCGATGACCTCCATGGTAGTGATCACTTTCCCATTCAAATATCATTTTCAGGGCAACTGCCGCCTGAGAGACCACCTCGGTGGTGCTTGGCGCGGGCGCGGTGGCCTGCATTTCAGGAAATGACTGAATTCTCTATCTCAGTCGAGGAGTTTAGGTCGGTAGATGAGGCCGTTGAGTTCTTCTCCGGCAACCTCATCGCCGTGGGCCTGACTACTATTCCTAGGACGTCTGGCCGTTTTGCACGCCGACCACTCCCATGGTGGTCGGCCGAGTGTGAGACGGCCCTCAAACAGAAGCGTTATGCCTACATGCGCTATAAGCGCCGCCCGAACGATTTCACTGTCGCTGAATTTCGTCGGGCTAGGGCTAGGTTCCGGTATATTTCGAAGCACGCCCGCCGCTCTTCTTGGCGGGCATACGTGTCTTCACTTAACGGGAAGACCCCTTTAGCTGAGGTGTGGAAGCGAGTCAAAAGGATTCGGGGCAAGTTCTCGCCGGCCCCCCCTCCCGTTCTCCAGGAGAATGGGACCGCAATCTCGGACCCCGCGTCCGTGGCGGAATCCTTAGCGACCGCCTTTTCCGCATTCTCTAGCCGTGATGCTGCTCCGCCAGCATTCAATGCACGTCGTGATGTCGCGGAAGGCCGCCGGCTGGACTTTACCTCCAGAGGCGGAGAACCCTTCAACGACAAGTTTACTGTGAGTGAGTTGCGTTCCGCTCTCGCTTCGTGCGCGGACACCGCCCATGGTCCGGACGATGTCCCGTACGCCATGCTTCGACACCTGGGTGAGCGAGGCATGGCCTTTCTGTTAGATTTGTTCAACAGGATCTGGGTGGAAGGTCTTCTCCCAGACTCCTGGCGAATCGCTACTGTGCTCGCCTTTCGCAAGCCGGGGAGAGATCACTCTACTCCGACCGGTTTCCGCCCAATCTCTCTAACCTCTTGCGTGTGCAAGTTGATGGAGAAATTGGTAAATGTTAGATTAGCCTATTTCCTGGACAGCGGAGGCCATCTGTCTTCTGCGCAGTGTGGCTTCCGTAAGTTCCACTCCACGTCGGATGCTCTGCTCCGACTGGAAAACGCCGTCTGCGAGGCTTTCCTTCGTAGACAGCACTACGCCACGGTGTTTTTCGATCTGGAGAAGGCCTATGATACCGCATGGCGATACGGTATCATGGAGACTCTCCACACGATGGGGGCGAGGGGACGCCTCCCAATGTTTATATCTGAATTTTTGCGAGATCGTCGATTCCGCGTACGGGTGGGGGGAGCCCTCTCCGGCCCAAAGGAGCAGGAAGAGGGTGTCCCGCAGGGAAGTGTCCTCAGTGTCACACTCTTTGCCCTGAGCATCAACGGCATCACCTCGGTGCTGCCGGAAGATGTTCTCGCTACGCTCTACGTGGACGACCTTTCGATCTCTTTTGGCGCGGCCCAGATGCCAACTCTGGAGCGTCGACTCCAACAGGCATTGAACCGCGTCTCTCGCTATGCCGAAGCGCACAGGTTTCGGTTTTCTTTGGCCAAGACTAAGGTGGTGCACTTCTGCCGCCATCCACGGCTTCACCCCGACCCAGATTTGTTTCTTAATGGGGTGCGCCTGGATGTGGTTGAGTCGCACCGTTTCCTTGGTCTTGTATTCGACCGACGCCTCACCTGGGAGGCTCATATTCGCAGCCTTAGGGTCTCTTGTACCCGCTCCATGGACATTCTCCGTTCCGTGACGTTCAGCGCTTGGGGCGCTGATAGGGCTACCGCCTTACTTTTTTATCGATCCTTTGTTCGCTCGAAGCTCGACTACGGATGCGAGTTTTATGCATCCGCAGCCGAGCGTTTATTGCGGAAGGTGGATTCGATCCACCACACCGGCCTTCGCCTTGCGACCGGTGCCTTCCGCACTTCCCCCATTGAGAGCCTGTTGGTCGATGCTGGGGAGATGCCACTCGCTCTGCGCCGCGTGCAGTGCATCACTCGCCTGTACGCGCGAGCCCGGCGCCTCCCTCAGTCGCCAACAGCTCTCACTGCATCCGCAGCTGATCTCGATGGTGCCTATGCCGCCGAGAGACGCCAGTCATACCCTAAGCCCTTTGGGTTTAGGGCCAGGAAACTCCTTCGAGAGGTAGATATAGCTCTCGGGCCGGTGGCGCCCCTGGTTCTGCCCAGGACGCCACCCTGGAGGGTACCACATTTGGCTATTTGTCGCCACGCCTCTGCTCCCAAAGCTTGTACTGCGCCGGGAGTATTGCGTTCGACCTTTTTGGAGCACACATCGCGTCACGCTGGTACCGTGCCAGTGTATACGGATGGCTCCAAGTCCCAAGAGGGGGTCGGCTTCCACGCCGTTTCCCCTCTGTTTGAAGTCAGCGGGGCTCTACCAGGCGCTGCGTCTGTCTTCACGGCCGAGCTGGTGGCAATACACCACTCGGTACGGGAGATTACGCGACGTGCCCGGTTCGGAGACCGGATTGTGATCTATAGCGACTCACAAAGCGCCCTGAGTGCTCTCGGGGCATTGGAATCTCCGCATCCCCTGGTTCGCGAAATCCGTGACGCCCTGGTTTTGGCGAGCCGGGCAGATGTCGAGATTATCTTCTGCTGGGTTCCTGGACATGTAGGAATTGCGGGGAATGAGCGCGCCGATGAGGGCGCCAAAGAGTCCGCGAGGACTCTGCGCCCGGACCAGCGTTTCGCTCTTCCTCACACCGACTACATGGCAGGAATACGGGCAGCTCTTCGGACTGCTTGGCAAAGAAGATGGGAGACGGTCGAAGGGAACTTAAAGTTGCGTGCCATTGCGCCGCGACTGTTCCCATGGACCTATCCCCCAATGCCGCGGCGGCTTCAGGTTGCTTTCTGTCGTCTCCGAATCGGACACACTCGTGTGACGCATCGCTATCTGGTGGAGCGCTCGCCTGCGCCCTATTGCAACGACTGCGTCGTCCCCCAGACTGTTCGGCACATTCTTGTCGAATGTCCCAGTCTGGGTGATCTTCGCGCACGACACCTGTCCCGGTACCGGGATGGGCGGGGTCGCTACCGCCTGTCCCTTGTACTCGGGACGAGTGCGTGCACTTTGACTGGTGGACTTGCTGACTTTTGGGGGGAGGCCGGCCTTCTCCCTATTATTTAAGCAAGGTTTGTGTTTTGTTTTGTTTTGTTTTTTGTTTGTTTTTTTTCCTTTAGTTGCACGCTCCTGCGCCGGGGGGACCTCTCCCCGACCCACCAGCTTGCTTCCTTTCCCCATTTTGGGGTGTTTTGTTTTGTTTTTTTCTTTAATTTTATTTTAAAGTAGCCTAGAACTAGGCCAGTTTTAATACGGCGACTAATGCCCAAGTAGAGAGTCGCCAGATGAGCTCTTAAAAAAAAAAAAAAAAAAATTGTTTACTTCGCTGTATTGAGTGAACTGATGCATTCCCGATTTGATTTCATACAATAAACTCTAGCTCACGATATAATTTCTTCATGTATTCGGTCCATCTGTAGGTGGAGATTGTCCTATATTTGGATTTAGGGATACAAGCCCTATCTGCGTTGATGAGATGGTTATTGAGGTCGTCGAGTGCCTCCTCAATCTCGAGAATTGCCTTGTCCAAGTTGGGCGGATCGTAGGCCTCGAGAAGCCGCGCGTACCGTGTCCAGTCTGCTCTTTTGTAGTTCTTTCTGACTACAGCTGGAACTTCTATAGGGTTCCTGTTGATAGTGAGTAGGATCTCTATATGGTCACTACATGGTACCTGGACTGGCTCCATGTAGTAATTGAACGGCAACTGACGATTCGCCAGACAGATGTCTGGTTTTGTGGCACTTCCTGCTCTGACAAAGGTGGGGAAGTCGGGGCCTATTCGCTGGGCAATATTTCTGTCCAGCAATAGGTCCAGGCTTCTTCCTATACCGTTAAAGGTCCTGTAACCGGATTCTCGGCATCTGGCGTTCAGATCCCCCATTAATATAGTGGGGGCTCTTCTGCCAAATAGGCCTGTGAGAGTGTGGATTGGTAACACATCTCTCCTTAGTGGTTGATATCCGGTAGCAATGACCAACTTTCCTAAGTCGAGTTCGACCTCAATCGCTAGATTTCGTATTTGCTTGTATTTAATCCCTTTCTTTATTGCAATAGCGGCTCCGTCGAACCGCTCCTGCGAATAATTTGTGATATCACCACATCGTAATTCCAGATTTTAATTTCTGCATTACGCGTGTCGATCCCGTGTTCGGAAATTAAGATGATGTCCGCATCAATTTCCTTGAATACATTTCCGTAAAGAAATCTTTTCGTCGTCCAGCCGTTGGTATTAATTTCCAATATCTTCAGTGCGTTCCGTAACGTGGTGAATTGTTTTTACCTATACTTATTCTTATTCTTCTTCTTGGGGGCTGGCTAGGCGGTTTTACTTGGCCCAGGGTTTCCCTTTTTCGGAGGGGGACTCGGGGTTTTGGACCTGCTCTTCGTAGCTCGTGTACGGGTGCAGGGGCCCTCTTCGTTGTCAGAAGAGAAGGATTCCTCCTCACTTTCAGCCTTTTCCTCTTCGTCGTCCTCTTCGGATTCATCTGATGAGGGAGCTTCAACGATCTCCTCCAGTCCAGACTTGACGGTGTTGTTTCTGATGACTAATTCCTTGAATACCTTGGAGCATTCAGGTCTTGCAGGCATAATTACTGAAGAGAAATTTTTCGCCTTCAGGACAGCATTGAGTAACTGGTTATAGCAGCCAGGCTTTAACTGCATTAGCCACATTTGCGTGAGTAATGCAGATTAGTATTTTTGAACTTAAATCTCCCGTCATATTCATCCGTGCAAGTGCAGGCTCAGGCTTTATTTCCGCATTCTTCTTGGCGGCGTTCGCGTATGTCGTTTCTTTGACTTTCCTCTCTGCTTCATTTCTTTTTATAATCTCGTGGCGTTTGGGGCAGTTCAGGGCCATGGTCCTGTGTTCCCCTTTGCAGTTTAGGCATCTCTTCTTGGTTCTCTCGCATTTATCAAATCGATGTCCTTCTGTGGCGCATTCACTGCACCACAGGTTGTTTTTGCCCGGGCATGTCGTTGTAGTGTGTTCTTGGAGTTTGTAGCAGACAAAGAACATTTGTATGCTATTAAACTTTTCCTGTTGTATGTTTTCGCCTGGTATTCTCATATTGAATACGAGTATTCCATTTTGTGTCGATTTGTTGGCCATTTCCGTGATAGCGAATGTTATTTTAAATAGGTGGGTGTGTTCGCGAAATTTGATTATTTCGCGAACTTGGGCCCAGGGATTGCTCTTGGTGATCTCCTCCTTGAGCTCCTCGGGTGTCTCACCTGGGAGGCTCATATTCGCAGCCTTAGGGTCTCTTGTACCCGCGCCATGGATATTCTCCGTGTTCCGTGACGTTCAGCGCTTGGGGCGCTGATAGGGCTACTGCCCTACTTTTTTATCGATCCTTTGTTCGTTCGAAGCTCGACTACGGATTCGAGTTTTATGCATCCGCAGCCGAGCGTTTATTGCGGAAGGTGGATTCGATCCACCACACTGGCCTTCGCCTTGCGACCGGTGCCTTCCGCACTTCCTCCATTGAGAGCCTGTTGGTCGATGCTGGACAGATGCCACTCGCTCTGCGCCGCGTGCAGTGCATCACTCGCCTGTACGCGCGAGCCCGGCGCCTCCCTCAGTTGCCAACAGCTCTCACTGCATCCGCAGGTGATCTCGACGGTGTCTATGTCGCCGAGTGGCGCCAGTCATACCCTAAGCCCTTTGGGTTTAGGGCCAGGAAACTCCTTCGAGAGCTAGGTATAGCTCTCAGGCCGGTGGCACCCCTGGTTCTGCCCAGGACGCCACCCTGGAGGGTACCATATTTGGCTATTTGTCGCCACGCCTCTGCTCCCAAAACTTGTACAGCGCCGGGACTATTGCGAGTGTATACGGATGGCTCCAAGTCCAAAGAGGGGGTCGGCTTCCACGCCGTATCTCCTCTGTTTCAAGTCAGCGAAGCTCTGCCAGGCGCTGCGTCTGTCTTCACGGCCGAACTGGTGGCAATACACCACTCGTTACGGGAGATTACGCAACGTTCCCGGTTCGGAGACCGGATTGTAATCTATAGCGACTCACAAAGTGCCCTGAGTGCTCTCGGGACATTGGAATCTCCGCATCCCCTGATTCGCGATATCCGTGACGCCACGGTTTTGGCGAGCGGGGCAGATGTCGAGATTATCTTCTGCTGGGTTCCTGGACATGTAGGAATTGCGGGGAATGAGCGCGCCGATGAGGGCTCCAAAGAGTCTGCGAGGACTCTGCGACCGGACCAGGGTTTCGCTCTTCCTCACACCGACTACATGGCAGGAATACGGGCAGCTCTTCGGACTGCTTGGCAAAGAAGATGGGAGACGATCGAAAGGAACTTAAAGTTGCGTGCCATTGCGCCGCGACTGTTCCCATGGACCTATCCTCCAATGCCGCGACGGCTTCAGGTCGCTTTCTGTCGTCTCCGAATCGGACACACTCATGTGACGCATCGCTATTTGATGGAGCGCTCGCCTGCGCCCTATTGCGACTACTGGGTCGTTCCCCAGACTTTTCGGCACATTCTTATTGAATGTCCCAGTCTGGGTGATCTTCGCGCACGTTACCTGTGCCGGTACCGGGATGGGCGGGGTTGCTACCGCCTGTGCTTTGTACTCGGGACGAGTGCGTGCACATTGACTCTTGAACTTGTTGACTTTTAGGGGGAGGCCGGCCTTCTCCCTATTATTTAAGCAGGGTTTGTGTTTTTTATGTTTTGTTTTTTTGCTTTTGTTTTGTTTTTTCTCTTTAGATTGCACGCTCCTGCGCCGGGGGACCTCCCCCCGACGCAGAAGCTTGCTTCCTTTCCCCCTTTTTGGGGTGTTTTCGTCTCTTTAATTTAATTCTTCTCATGGCTTACTTGTAATTTTCTTGCTTTTTCTCTTCACTCCTGCCCCCCCTCCCCTTCCATGAGCACTGTTTGTTAACGTTGTTTTTGAAGGATTCATCCCCGGCCTCATCGCTCTAGCAGAATCCTCCGATCGGTCCGTAACCTTGGAGACGACAGTTGGCCATTTAAACTTTCACCTCCAAAAAGCGCTTCGGAATTCCTTTGAAAACGATTAATTTTCTGAATCCTTTTCCACCACTGCCGCCCCCCAAAGACTGGGGCGTACATTCATGAGGGGGCAGCATGTGTGAGCGTTTTTTGGGGGGGTGTATGTTTGCAGTCTTTTATCTTAATCTTTCTTTTTTTCGCTTTTGGGGAGGAGGGTTAATTGGGAAAATCCTCTCGAGAGCTGTTTCACCCCTTTGCTTGTTTTTGCCTTCTTCCCCATTTCTCTCTCTCTCTCACACACACACACATACACACTCGCACACACACATACATACTTGCACACACACTCGCACACACATACACACTTGCACACACACACCGCCTGTATCAATCAACCCAACCAGGTAAAAGAGGGCGTTAAACCCCCATCCAAAAAACATTTTCATGGGGTATCACCAATTTGCTTTTATTAAATCACTCCTTTTCCGTCCAGGATTTTGCGCATGGGATCGACGCCTCTTTAATGGCCGATCCCATTGTCAACATCCGCTCTTTCATTCGGCCATATTATGACACAAGGCGGAGCCCAGCTACCCATATTTACTCCCTGGGATTCGTTGTCGGGGACGTTTATTAAGGCTTGGTCGTCACTTTTGGCCTGAACGCCTGAAATCCAAGAACAAAGACAGTTAACTATACAAAACAAAGGAATTTAGAACAACCCACCCTAAACAAATAAAGCAAATAAGTACATTCTAAAAACCGAATTTGAATTAGAGGAACGTTACCTCAAGGTACCCCGAGCAAAATCACCAATACGATATAGGAGACAAAAAGGAAAATGAACAAAAAATTAGAAGCAATTAGTACAACACAAACCCAAAAGCAATTAGAAGAGCAGAAGATAGAAGAACGCCAGAAGAAAGAGATCAACCAGTAACCTGGCAATTATTAGGCTACATACAATCATCACACAAGCACACATTTCACACTCCCACCCCTAAAAAAAAACAACCAAAACAAAACAAAACAAACAAACACAAAAAAACCCTCTCATGCTATCTACCCTTATCATCCTCTCACTTCTCTCACCTTATTATTTGGCTGCACTTGGATGTCGTCTCCCGTCGTTCGGAAAGGCTGGTTTTCTTGTTATTTTTGTGTTGTTTTTATGTGTTTGATTCTCGCCTTGTCTTTCATTTCCTTCTCTCCAAAGGGCGGGTTATGTTCCTGGCTTGGGGACTGCATTGTTCTGGTCCTTAGATTTATAATAATACTGGTATGGAAGTTAATATAAATGTGAGGGGTTTCGTGCGTGTGATTCGGGTGCTGTATCGAGGTATGGAAGATATAAGTTTGCAAGAGGTTGTTTGTGCTGTGAGAGGCTTGAAAAATGTGAAGGTATCTGGAGTAGATTGTATAGTTGCTGTGATGCTAAAAGGCTATTGAAAGTGAAAGAGTGCCTGATAACTGGAAAATTGCAGTAATAGGATAAGAACTACAGTAGGATAAGTCTGTTAGGTGGTTTAAGTAAAATGTATGGACAAATTCTGATTGGGTTTAAAGTAACCGAGGTATTGTTGGAGGAGATGAACAAGGAGGATTTAGAGTGGGGTAGAAGGTGTTTGTGGATTAAGTATTTACACCGGGACAGCGAGTTAAGAAGACAAGGGATAAGAGATGTCAAATGTGTGGTGGGTTCATAAATCTGAAGAAAGCTTATGATCGTGTGGATAAAGAACCATTATGGTAGCTGTTAATGAATGTATGGAGTGAATGGGAACCTATTCGATGATGTGAATAGTATTTTGTCGGAAGTAAGGCGTGCGTTAGGGTGAGAGATAGACATAAATGGGGGTGTACGACAAAGCTTTGTGATGTCCCCATAACTGCTTAATATGTTTATGGATGGAGTGCCGAGAGAAGTACGTATGGGAATGAGGGAAACGTGTGAGAGTATATTGGTGCCAAGGTTGATGTATGGGAATGGGAGTATGGTATGGAAAGAGAAAGACAGATCTCAAGCAGTGCAAATGTACAACTTGAGAGGGGTGCTTGGAGTGCGAAAAGTAGGAACGACTTGGTTAGAGCTCTTTCTGGTGGGGATGAAGTTGTGACTGAAAGTGTTCTAAGAGGTGGTGTGGGTATATAACAAGAATATATGGAAATAGCTTGGGGTCTTAGGGTTTGAGAAGCGTTGGGCGACCGCGTAAAAAAAAGGTGTACGGTGTGCAGGGAGGAGGTTTGTAAGGGGGTGTGCTAGGGGCCTTTTACCCAGGGATGAACTCCGGGGTGGGTCTACATAACGTAGCTCCCGTCGCTATTAAAGGCCAATTTGTCTTGGAAAAAATGAGTGGCCTTGTCCTCAATAGGGTCCAGGGGGGAGCCCCCGAAAAGTGCTTGTCAACCTCACTTTGTGGCCAACGGGTTAAAGTAGAAGTTTTGAGTATAAATAATAATTGATTACAAGGTAAAATTTGCAAACTTATTTACAATTTTGGTGTAAATTGTTCACTTGCGGATAGATAAGGTGGACTATGACGAGTCTTTCATCCTCGATCCTCCATTTCTTCGCTTGCTCCCACCGTTGAATTAATACTGCTCCGTTGGATTATGCCACTTTTATTTCTAGTTTAATTAAATGTAGTCCAATCTCCACACATGGCTATTTAGTGAAGGGGACAATTCTGACCACACCATCCCCCATCTCCATTATTATAAAGTTCATTGAGCGATCTCCATTTTTATTAAAGGGGAAGTTGTGGGTGTTTGGTGGAGTATTTAACGCCTATTCGCACCGTCTGATGCTTATGTCAGTGGGGACCTACAGATTAAAGTAAGATACGAACCACAAGGTCGCTATGGCAGTCCTTCCTATAAGTTTGTTTTTTTTTATTTATTATTTTTCCTTTTGCGCTGGATAAACATATTCTCTTGGAGTAAACATGTTTCCCTTTTCTTCCCTCATTAATTACCCCACCCCCGTAGGGTGTGTATGTGTGTGTGTGGTGGGGTATCTCGAAAGAGGCCTCCTTTTGCCGTGACCCCGTGGCCCAGTCACCCGTTAAATTGGGATCGCTTCCCGCGATGATTGCGAACTGGCGAGAATCGAAGGCTCATCGCGAAAGTCTCTTGCTTTTTGTTGTTGGTTGTGTGTCTTTTAGGGTGGGGTGGGGGTGGGGGCGTTCGCTCGCAGCTTTCCTGTTCGGTCGGTCGAAAGAGTCGTTCCTCGTATGGCACTAGCGGAGTGGAAACACTGCTTCAGATTGCAGCAAAGTTGTGCGACATTTGGTGTGACAGTTGATGGATTGAATCCCCAGTCGGGTGCCTTCATGGCGTCTATCATACCCTTTTAGATACCCGTTAGATACCCATGGTTCGGATCTCACTTTAAAATATAGGTCTCCATCGAGAAACAAAAGTGGATGAAGATCGGCGGTAAAACCTAATCGATTATTTTTATCGCTCTCAGTCGATGACTATCTCTTCACCCCTGCCCTCTGTTTATACTCTTTTTACAGAGTTCTTTCTAAGGTAGAGAACCTCCGAGCATTAGTTATTCCGAGACGATTCTAGGTTGTGAAAGGGCGAGGAGTGTATTGAGAGAATTTGAGTTTGTATAATGCCTGTGTAGGGTCAAAGGTCGTTCAAACTGTGTCCATACATCAATATGTCGAAACTAGGCGTGAGAAGTTATATCATGTTTGAACTAGTGTGGTTGAAGGTAATTCCTCGTTGCCGAGGGTAAATGGAGGAATGGATATTTGGGGAAGGAAAGTCTTCTGTAAAAATGGTGAAAAATTGAAGAGATTGATTGAATCGGTTCGATTGAAAGGGGCGCTTCAATGGTGGCTGAATGAGAAGTCGCGATTAACGAAAACTTGTCGATTCGACGATTTTTGTTCCAGTTAATGGTGATGACGATAAAGTTGATGATGGTGATGATGACGGCTAGAATTGTTTGAGAATTGGGAAGGAACTCTGCGTTGCCTTCGTAAACTTGACGGTGAGGGAGGAAAAAACGTAGTCTCGAAACTACGCTAAAGGAATACCTTGACGGGGTACACTGGTTTGAGAGTATCCATCTTACCCCTCCGTTCAGGGGGTACCAGCTTAGAAAGTATGAACCTCTTTGCGGGGAATTAGGAGCTTCTATGATGGGGACAATGAGTCCTTGGTCATCATCGATGTCCCTTGGTGTGTATGTGGGGGTGGTGTCGGGGTGAGCTGGGGGTCCAGCGCTCGAGTCTTACTTGGAGGGCGAGAGTTGAAATGGGGAGAGTAAGACTGACCGGGAGATGTCATACTTAAACCTAAGAAGCGAAAACCGACGAGGGCATCTCCGCCAGGAGGTTAATGAGGCAAGGTTTGTGAGGATGGGAGGAATGATAGTGTGTGGAAGGTTGATAGCCCGAGTACTCTAAAGAGCAGACTATTTGGTGCGCTTGGGGAAGAAAGGACGCCTAGTTCTCTAAAACCCTTCGATTTTGGCAGATCCCGAGGCGGGCGTTGGCGGGAAGGGACGCACTGGCCCAGATGTCAAGTGTAGTGTGGCTTCCCATGGTACAGCTGAAAGGCCATTGCGCGGCTGACGAAGGGATTCAGAGTTCCTCGTCGTGGTGTAGTAAGGGCAACGATGTTGGAGCTGATAGTTGAAAAATTGCGTCCCCTCCTGTCCCCAATCCCCGCACTAGTCTAAACCCTGTTTTAAACACATCGGAGAAAATGGTTTAGACCTACTATGTAACATTAGCAATTCTCGCCAAACCCTCCTCAGCCCGGCGGGTCGTTTATATATATATATATATATATATATATATATATATATATATATATATATATATATATATATATATATATATATATATATATATATATATTAAAGTACCAAGGAAATGGAAATTGGTTACACAACCCGGATAAACGCTAAGGAGAATATTACATCAACCATTGAAAGCTTAAGAAGGAAGATGGGAGATGCAGAGAACGGAAAGATAGGGCAAACTATTTTAACCGTCATATGAAAATAAATAAGCTTTCATTGGTTTATGTAATATTCTCCTTAGCGTTTATCCGGGTTGTGTTACCAATTTCCATTTCCTTGGGCCTTTAAATACATCTATATATCACGCGTCATGTGATTTTCAATTATATATATATATATATATATATATATATATATATATATAAATATAATTTTATTCTCTCTTCTGGCAACAGCTAACGAGGGAATAGCTGTCAAAATTACACTCCATACAAAGGATAACGATGCGAATGAAAACTGTTTTTGTTTTTTAAGAGAACCATTTCTTTTTCATCAAGTACAGGACTACTTTCGGTGCCTCGCGCTCCCTCCTTTCACCACGACGCCGAAACGCGCCGCCGCTTTCTTCTTGCCTTTGTTTTGTTTTCGTTTGTTTGTTTTTGTCTAATGTGTGTATTGTTTTGTGTGGGGGTATTGTTTTTTTTTATGTAGCCTCATTATAGGTTAAAATCAATGACTGGCGAATGTTCTATAAAAAAAAATGCTCCCTCGTCCAACTGTCCCCACGGCTGAAGGATGGAGCGAGACGCTCCGAAACTTGTGTTCTACTTGAAATGAGAACGAAAAGTCTCTTTAAAAAAAAGAGCTTTCATTCGGTCTCTCAACGTGTATAGGGCGCTGATGCTACGAAAGAATAACGATGTTGGAACGGGGAAATTGAAGTTCGTGATAGGGACTAAGACGACCATTTGACGTGTGGGGTTCCATTGGACTGAAGACCAGTTCTTTCGAGTTCTGGTTGTTGTATTAATTAGGGTCAGGTATTCTAAAAGTAGTGCCCTTAAGAGGGCATAAACTCTTGCGTCAATGGAGGTCACCTTTGCACCGCATCCGGAATGCGGTGGTGTTGGTGCAGTCACTCGATACCACCAATTAAGGATACAGTTACGCCCCCTCTCCCTTCACTCCTTCAGAGGTTAAGGGGTCATTGGATTCGCCCCGCCCCTCAAGTTGACGAGAGCTGTTCTTGGGGTCATTCTCTTTCGGTCATAATTTTCAATCGCGTATATTTTTAGAGAATTTTTCACAGCACCTAACTTTGCCATGTTTCTTAAGAACCTTATTCGGGATATTTCTCCTACAGGGGCATGTCCCTTCCTTGTGAAATGTGGGTAGGTTAAGGAAATCTGCATCCTCCCCTCGCAAATCGTTGATTACTTGGTCTATGTATCACATTTTCATTTCTTCTAACTTTACCATTTTTTTGTGTACCTTTCCAGAGAAACGTTCTCACCCAGATATTTACCTTCTTAGTTTACTAGTAGTAGTAGTAGTACGAGTAACAGTGGTATTATATTTTGTTGGCAAGAAATTAATCTTAAATCGAAAATCGTTTTAATTTTTAAAATTTCCCAAAATCTCACTAATAAATTTCTTATTTGTGTGATTTGAATGTCTCTTTCGTCCCGAAGGTGGGGGGGACTGGGGAGATGGTGGGGGGGGGCGCTACAATAGGAGACTTGGAGGAAATGCCAATGGCAAATTTTGGCAAAATCAAGAACAAGAATACAAAATGGAACTGAGGTTGTGAAGTCCTATGGAAGGTAAATGACGGCTCTTTTAAAATCACGGGAGTAAATGGAGGATGGCTCGGTAGAAAATGGGCGGAGGTGAACGGGGGGCGGAGGGGGGGTATGATAACAATGAGTTGCCAAATGGAGTTTGACAGCGTTCGGATTTATTAATGATTCGAGATAATCCCTCCGCTTTCCCGTTCACTCAATCCTCTCTGCGGCGGTTGTGCCCTTGGGGTGAGGGTGGGGGTTAAGGAGCCCATATGGCGACTGCCAACTAGGGCATAAGTCGCGGTAATTACGTACAGACTAATACTAGGCTAGATTAAAAAACTAAAGACATGCAAAGAAAACAAACAAAGAACAAACAAAAAGAGCTAGAAGGAAACACGCTCCGGTGCCGTGGGGGGGGGGGGACGGGCCTCCCCCCGGCGTAGGAACATGAAACCTAAAACAAAAAAGTCGAGTAAAATGGAGGAGGCCAACCTCCTCCAAAAAGTTGGATAAACTGCAAGTCTGTGTACACGAACCCCTTGAAGGGCGATCTAGAGCTTCGGTATTACTCATGATTACCCGTCGATTGATATTCACGGGGTAGTGTGGGGGAGGAGGGGCACGAGGATCCTTGTGGGAAAAATTTTTTGTTAATAGTTACCTTAAATGCATTTGAGAGTCGTTGAGATGACTATTTTCAACCAGGTAACAAGTCAGAGGGAGGGGGGGGAGGTCGGATTTATGTGTTTAAGAATTGTTTCCGGGGGTTTATTATCGTCCACTTTTTCCCTCATTGACCCCTGAATGAAAATTCCCAGGTTGGTTACACCCTTTTTATCTATAAGTTACTATGCCGATCCTTAGGTCGATCGGTAGGATGTAACCATTTTACTTTTCAATGCGTTTTTGAAGGTCGTAAGGTCATATGTTATAATAATTCAGAGCACGCGATTTAGGTCTGTTGACCTTGTTATTTTTCAACTGGGCTAACTTCGAGTGGATCTGATTGTCCCGGTGGACCGTTTGGTGGCGAGACATCTTGGCGGACTCCACCGAGTCACGGTTCTAATTTTCGAGGGTTTCGATGCAAGGCATGGGAAAATGTCGACTTCGGAATACCCATTGATCCCGAGGGCTTGCTTGCACCCCCCGCTTCTAATCCCACAGGTCCCACGATGGAGTTCGTACATTTGATTCACCGATTCCCGTGCGTGTGTTGGTGGGGGTTTTAGAAATACGCACACCCAGGTCTCGTTTTCATAGGAGGAAGTTTTGTTATACAGTCAAGGTCGTTTTCTCCTTTTATCTCTGTGTCCCCCTATTATTATTATTAATATTATTTATTATTATTGTTATTACACTGTACAACAAATTTCAGTGCAAAAAAAAACCAACAACATAGATCTCGTTTGCATTTTATTATGAAGTTGAGTTTTGCTGAATTCGAATTTGTTAACAAAAAATTCCCATCACGTAACATTATCTTGTAAACTGCTGATTTAATAATTATGCAATTGATACCGATTTCCATGATACCATAAATGTATTTCGCTCCCAAAGTCAGATTAAATGTGTCCATCGTAATTAATTCATGAATACATAATGAATCAGCATGTTTGTTAGCATTATATAATGAAAAACACATTTTAGTATTTACTTCTTCGTTTGTAAGATGTCTCAGGTGTGTCACACTTCAGGTTCCAGCAGAAGTCAGCCAGCATAGCAGGGTACCATTTTCCCTTATACCTGCTTTCTATTGACGTTATATTTTGATGGAACCTTTCTCCATGTTCATCACTCACATCTTCTGCATTCTCTGAGAAGAAGGACAGATGAGAATGAAGAAAGTGTATCTTCAGTGACATATTGCATCCGAGATCTTGGTAGCACTTGATTAGGTTCTCCACTATACTCTCTCGCTGGGCCCCTTGGTGCTTTTCCAGAAGTCCTTTGCATACATCTTTTGAATGGATACCAGGCCTCTAGCTAAGTTTCATCCATTGTCGCCTCGAAGTCCTCATCAGCTATAAGATGACGAATTTGAGGTCCTACGAATATGCCTTCTTTAATCTTGCACCAATTATTTTAGGGAAGATCGCTTTGAAGTGCTGGAAACATGGCTTGTTATGTTGTAGTGTTTTGCTAAATTGCATCATTGGCTAGTTTTATATGCAAGGGTGCAAAATGATTTTCTCCTTCTTAACTAGTGACTCATGAATTGCATTATGGCATCCAGGCCTCATAGTTTCCCGAGGTGACCATTCTGAGCGTACATAATGTTCTGATCTGGCCCTACTGCCCCACTTGCAAAGGAAGCACATAAACTTGGGTGTATTCAATTTTTAGCTCATTAAGTGGGGCTATTACTTTAAAATCGGCACAAATTAACCACTCATGCTCCTCTAAACTTATGCGGTCTAGGATAAAAGCAAGGTTCTCATATCTCTCTCTTGAAATGACTGAGTGAGCAACTGGAATTGAAGGCTTTTATGTTGTAAAGGGATGCATCTATGAATAACCTCCACTTATTTGGTTCATAGGTAAGCTCAAGGGCATTGAATAGGCCTCTGATATCATTACAATAAGTCAAGTTGTTTTCAAAAATGAAGAATTGCTTTTGATTTGCAGAACTCTTCCTAAATACTGTAATTCGAGCATGTTGATCCAACAGGTTCCATTGTTGCCGACGTGAGTACAGGAGTTCACTCTGTTGCTTAGTAAGTGTTAGATCACGAACTACATCATTGAGTTCCGGTTGGGTGATGCGGTGTGGTTTCTTGTCAGATTCAAACTGTGCCACATATGGTGTATCTTGAGATTCTGAATCGTCTGAGTTGCTCGTGTCATCACTCGGTAGTTCAAATGGCGGCTGTGGTACAGGAATAGCACTTGAATGTCGAACTGGGCGAATAGCAGACTGAAGATCTGGATGCATGATAGATTTCTTGCCTTTTTGTTGCGACCTGCAGTGAAATAAAATAAAATCAGAACAAAAATGAATATTACTGGCTGTGATCACTGACAAAAATAGTGGAAGTAAAACTTAATAAGTATTTTGATATTTTTAATTGATACATCTCTTGAAAATATATTAAAGACCAGGAAAGAAAACATATTAAAACCCACCTTTAATATCTGTTAAGCAAAAGTAGCAATCCGTTGAATGGTCCTTTGGCTCCCTCCGGACCATTGGTACGCCAAACATGAGGACAGGACCTTTGCCTTTCACCAAGGCAAAAAGTCAACTTGTACACCTGACAAAACATATGAGAGGTGCCCATCGTTTGCCCTGGTCACCCACTTTACATCCAAAGTACAGCTCCTAAAGTTTCTTCTCATGTTTAGTCAACTGTCTCTTGTATTGTCTTAATGTAACTGATCCACATATATAACAGAAACTATCTGGGGAATTTTTGCATTCTCTAGGCATTCTAGTTCTGTCTAGTGTAAATAAAAAACACTATGTAAAATAATATAAATAGTAACAGCAACAAATATTAAATAAGAAAATAAAAATAGGAAGCATTTATATTAAGTTACAAAATTATGAAACGTTACGTAACAGTTACCACGGATTTGGACCTATATAAATAAAAGAATATTGAGTATACTTTCATAAATTTCATAGGTTAGGTTGGCAAATACCTTATGAATGCCCCAATAAAATTATATCGATATTCGTTTATAACTTTTAGACTTGTCAGTTTCGACTTAATCCTGTTTGCATTCAATCCCTACGGAACAATCAGTGTATTTAACGTAAGATGGTAATTTACGAGAAACTGGAGGGTCGCAGAAAGAGATGTTATATACGTATTATTAATATTATGATGAATTGTTTGTGAAGAGAAAACCGCGCCAATTTATTGGGGCGTAAGCCTGGGGAGGAATAAATAATAGAAGCTGAGAAAATACGGGGATAAAAGGAATTGCATAAAAAATAACACACAATAAGAACGGAAATGACTGCCGAGTCGTTTTCTTAGAAGGTTGTTTGATTTCTCTGTCTAAAAAAGTGATTACATGATCGTTCATTCCACAAGTTTGCACTTTTTTAGTTACGACCGGGGGAGGGGGGGGGGGGTATTCAAGCCGTTCCGGAGGTTTTCGGGTCTTTTTTTCTTATAGAAAATAGCTTTGATGTTCAAATGAGTTGGAGATTGGGTTTTAATTGGTTTCCTTTCCTTCCCTTCCTATTCCCTTCCATTCCTTCCGGACTTTGTTACTTGGATCTGGAGAAGTCTGTGAGAGTGGCAAAGGTAGTGTAGATGTGTATATAATTGGATGTTGGTAATTGGTGTTGTCATTTAGTAGTGTGCGCGCTCGCATCCATGTCTTTTGTGTGATATTGTTCTTGCATGTGTGCATTTTACATTCGTGTACTCGTCTACTTTTGATCGATTGGGACGGGGCGCAAATCGAATAGTTCGCTCTTGGTTGCTTCGGGATTGGGTTTTGGGCGCCGCGAGGAAATTGCCTGACCCCTTGGCTTCTGCCAAGCACATTCTTGGCTAAATAGCCTTGGGAAGACTTCTGCTTCTAAGAGGACTAAGGCCATTGCGGTGAGGGTTTTCACCTCCAAGAAGACTCCGACAACTTCCGCTATAGATCCGGAAGGCATTTTCCTCCAATGAAATTGCCGTGGTCTCCGGGCTAATTGGGAGGAGGTGCCGAGGTCATGGCTAGTCTCCTCCTGTTCCCAATAGCGAGTTGCCTTCGAGATACCATGGTGAGTGTTTTCCTCCTCCCCACCCTCTAGGAGTTTAATTGCTTTGCGATCCCACCAACACTGCCTGGGGGATGGGCAGTCGGGTGGAAAATCTATACCCGGCATGATGTCCTCGTTCGCAATTTACATCTGAATACCTCCCTGCAGACTTGCAGTATAGCTACACCTGGACAGGTACAGCCTTGTCTATATTACACCTTCATCCGATTTCGATAAGTTGGGGATTCCGCTGATTTGAAACGCGGTTGCCGAGATTCTTTCTTCTCTTAGGGACTTGAACAGTATACACCCTATTTTTGATGACGACCGGGAAAAGTTCTCGCGACCTTTTAAGAAGACTACCTTTCGATATCTTTGGCGAGACTCAGATGCCTACCTGTGACCTACCAACTCAAATACTACGAACCGCATACTCTCGTTATGCCGAAGTGTACGGATTTCAGTTTTCTTTGGCTAGGTGATAAGGTGGTACATTTCAACCCGACCCGGACCGGTTATTGAATAGTGCTCGCTTCGACGTGGTAGAGTCGCATCCTTTCCTTGGTTTTGTGTTCGACCGGCACCTATCTGGGAGGAGCACATTCGTAGCCTTAGGGATTTTTTTGTCTCAGCACCATGGATATTCTCCGTTCCGTGGCGTTCATTACCGAACCGGTTATTGAATAGTGCTCGCCTCGACGTGGTAGAGTCGCATCCTTCCCTTGGTTTTGTGTTCGACCGGCACCTATCTGGGAGGAGCACATTCGTAGCCTTAGGGATTTTTTTGTCTCAGCACCATGGATATTCTCCGTTCCGTGGCGTTCATTACCGGACCGGTTATTGAATAGTGCTCGCCTCGACGTGGTAGAGTCGCATCCTTTCCTTGGTTTTGTGTTCAACCGGCACCTATCTGGGAGGAGCACATTCGTAGCCTTAGGGATTTTTTTGTCTCAGCACCATGGATATTCTCCGCTCCGTGGCGTTCATTACCGAACCGGTTATTGAATAGTGCTCGCCTCGACGTGGTAGAGTCGCATCCTTTCCTTGGTTTTGTGTTCGACCGGCACCTATCTGGGAGGAGCACATTCGTAGCCTTAGGGATTTTTTTGTCTCAGCACCATGGATATTCTCCGTTCCGTGGCGTTCATTACCGGACCGGTTATTGAATAGTGCTCGCCTCGACGTGGTAGAGTCGCATCCTTCCCTTGGTTTTGTGTTCAACCGGCACCTATCTGGGAGGAGCACATTCGTAGCCTTAGGGATTTTTTTGTCTCAGCACCATGGATATTCTCCGCTCCGTGGCGTTCATTACCGAACCGGTTATTGAATAGTGCTCGCCTCGACGTGGTAGAGTCGCATCCTTCCCTTGGTTTTGTGTTCGACCGGCACCTATCTGGGAGGAGCACATTCGTAGCCTTAGGGATTTTTTTGTCTCAGCACCATGGATATTCTCCGCTCCGTGGCGTTCATTACCGAACCGGTTATTGAATAGTGCTCGCCTCGACGTGGTAGAGTCGCATCCTTCCCTTGGTTTTGTGTTCGACCGGCACCTATCTGGGAGGAGCACATTCGTAGCCTTAGGGATTTTTTTGTCTCAGCACCATGGATATTCTCCGCTCCGTGGCGTTCATTACCGAACCGGTTATTGAATAGTGCTCGCCTCGACGTCGTAGAGTCGCATCCTTTCCTTGGTTTTGTGTTCGACCGGCACCTATCTGGGAGGAGCACATTCGTAGCCTTAGGGATTTTTTTGTCTCAGCACCATGGATATTCTCCGCTCCGTGGCGTTCATTACCGAACCGGTTATTGAATAGTGCTCGCCTCGACGTGGTAGAGTCGCATCCTTCCCTTGGTTTTGTGTTCGACCGGCACCTATCTGGGAGGAGCACATTCGTAGCCTTAGGGATTTTTTTGTCTCAGCACCATGGATGTTCTAAGTTCCGTGACGTTCGTTACCTGGGATGTTCTTTAGTGTTTTATTGCTTCTTTGTTCGTTCTAAGCTAGACTAAGGATGTAGTCCTACCCAGCCGCACTCGAGCGTTAATTGCGGAAGGTGGACTCGAACCATCACACTGGTCTCCATTTGGCGACGGGCGAATTACGCACGTCCCCCGTAAAGAACCTCCTTGTTGATATTGGAGTGATGCCGCTCAATTTACGACGTTCACGACTATGCGCGGGTTCAGCTTCTGCCCCAGTCGACAACGGTTCTCATTTCGTTCTCGGTCCGTCTTGACGGTGTCTATGCCGATGTGAGGTGCCAATCATGCCTTAAACTTTATCGGTTTAGAGCTAATAGAAACTCTTCCGATAGCTCGACGTAGCTTTCGGGCTAATGGCGCCGCTGGTTCTGCCCAATACGCCATCCTGGAGGGTACCACCTGTGAATTTTTGTCCTTATTTCTCTGCTTCCAAAGCTTCTCAGGACTAGAAGTACCTCAGTCATCCGTTTGGAGCAGATGTTGTGTCAGTATATAGCTGTCTCGGTTTGCATGGATGGTTCCAAATCAGCAGAATTTTGAACCCCGAAAATTGTTCTCGAAATTTGAACATAAAAAATTGTTCTCGAATATTGAAGATATAAAAAATTGCTCTCGAATTTTGAACCTATAGAAAATTGTTCTCGAATTTTGAAAATAAAAAAGATTCTCGAATTTGAACACAGAAAATTGTTCTCAAATTTTGAACATAGAAAAAATTATTCTCGAAATTTGAGCATAGAAAAAATTGTTCTCGAATTTTGAACATAGAACGAATTGTTCCCGAGCTATTTATATATCTCTTCCCCCCAAAAACTATCATTCAGAGCCCCTCCTTTTTCAACATTATGTACACGCATGGAAAGTCGTTTTTTCGATCGATTTTTTTTATGGTGGTTATTAATTTTCTGCATCATTGTCCTCCTTGGTCAGTTCTTCAATGTTGGGTTTTTGTTGGTTTTATTGAGAGAAATTATGAGTTTACTCCTTAGCTCGACATTATTCGATGGCTCCGACCATCCGTTCCACCCTCCTTTCGGAGGTGTACTAGGGGTGTTTCTGCCCCCCCCCCTCCTTAAGTGAGGTTGGTTCGGGCCCCATTTAGTGCCGTAATAGAGTTTGGTGTGTCCGATTTATTTTCCCTCCTTCCGACTTCTGGTTCCAATGGCGTAACTTTGCTTCCTTCGAAGCCGGTCTGATTTACGACCATCGTTATTCGTCGTTAAAACGTTATATAATTAATCATCTTGTTGGGGGGTGGGTTCCCCGGAGAGGGGTACTCTTTCAATAGTTTCCACTTCCCCACTCCAGACTTTTTGGATGAGGCCGGCCTTCTCCCCTTTATTTAAATAGTTGTTTTTTTTGTTGTTTTTTTATTATTTTAGTAGGTCGCATGTTCCTGCGCCGGGGGGGAGGCGGACCTCCCCCCGACGCCGGAGCTTGCTTCCTGCTTATTACCTTTTTTTTCTTTGTTTTATTTTTATTAATGGTTTTTCTTATTTGTTTTTTTTTTAGCGTCCTCTTTTAAAGGCCTAATTTTAGGCAATGTTGAATACGGTGACTAATGCCCAAGTAGGAGGTTGCCAGATGAGCTCTTAAAAAACAAAACCCCACTCTAGGTAGGGGGTTGTATTTCTTAGTACTCTTGTGTTTTTCTTGCGGGTGTTCTTTGGGCTTTATTGGGCTTTATTGGGTTTTATTGAGTTGGGTAAGTTCGCTATGGCCGTCTTGGTTGACCTTAATTTTTTTCACTAATTCCTCTCTTTATCTTCACATTTTTGTTCGTTTGCCTGTACTTACCCTCCTCCCCGGTATTCTTGCTTCAATGAGGGAAAATCGCATTCCTCGGTTGCATCAGTCAGTTTGTTTGAGGGGAGGGGGGGGGGATACCCAATGCTTATATTCCTTCACGCCCTCAAGCGAGGGTGTGTCATTTTCACGCATCTTTACTTTCTCTTCGTCACTTTGATTGCGAACCTCTTTTTCACAATTGTTGTCCAAGACGTTTTAGAGCCCCTATTCTAGTTCTACCAATTGTTTTTTTTTTATTACCGTGAAAATGCCCACGTTGGTTGCGCCAGTTTCCTTTTATCGAGGCAAATTCTGTTAGATTCAAAATTTAAGCGGCAGCGTGAATGGAAAGGGGGCGATTCCCCTCCCTCCAGGGGTCTAGCTACTGGCCGTTCGAGAGGTCAAGGACTCCCTCCAAAGCAGTGTTGTCATTGTTCAATGCACTTAGTGCCACGGTTGGCAAAGAAACCAAAATTTTGAAAAAGCCCAATAAAACCCGGGTTTTATTCTGGGTTTTTTCAAAAAACAAATGCTACAAGCATTAGAATAACATAGAAAAAGAATAGCTATCTCTATTTTTATATAATATTAATAATTACTTAGTTTAATAATTATATTATAATAAGAACAGATCGCAGTAACAGATCACTGATCGAGAATTTTGGGTACCCATGATACCCATAACCTGTAGAAGGAGAGATGAATTATGAGTCAGTATCAGAGAAATAACCTTAATTTGATACATATTTGTTTAAATTATAAACATAAATATGAATCTTGAATAAAATAATGATAAGTAGCATTCATTTCTTGAAAAAAAAGTGCAATTTTGAAAAAATAACAACAAACCCGGGTTTTTTCAAATTTCATTTGAAAAAGCCAAAAAAAAACCCCGCTAATAAAACCTGGGTTTTTTGATTTGCCCACCCTGCTTAGTGCCCGAGTCTGGTACTAGGACTACTAGAACCTTTCCATTTTAACATTTCCTAACTTTACCATTCCTGTTAACAAACCTTTTTTTTTAATCAAAGGGTTGATGCTCTATTTGTTTTTTTCATTTCTTTGTTGTTATTTTTAATATTAAATGATGGATATAAATTGAACCAGTTAAAATGTCCCGCAATGGAGAGTCACGTTCAGCATGGGTCAGTATGCTGTAGTTGACATCTAAATTGTGTGCCCTACCGGCCCCAATGCCTGCAGGAAGATTTGTGTTCGCATCTTTGAATCTCGGGGCTCGTGCCTATTCCCGGAGGTGCTAAATTCCCAGCCTCGGGAGTTCAGATTTATGAGACTTGTTGGAACGGCTTTTGTCTCTCGGGACCGTTTTTCGATAGTGTAAAATGGTGCCATTCGTCTCGTGTCTGTCTGTCTGTGTGTGTGTGTGTGTGTGTGTGTGTGTGTGTGTGTGTCTCTCTCTCTCTCTCTCGCTCTTTGTTTTTGTCTTTTTTTTATCGATATTTCATCCTCGGTTGCGTTGGTCTCCGTCGGTGAACGCTGGTCCACACCGTCGTCCTTCATTTTTTCTCCTTTAACATTTCCCTTTTATTATCATCCTCCTTTTCACTTTTATTGAGGCTCTTGTCTTCGTTACTCAATTTGAGTCCAATGGGTTCAAGTTCTGCGATCCTATGGACCCAAGTGGTTCTGGTTTCGGTTGGGTGTGTTCGATATGCCCTCGGTGGTCCATCAGGTAGAAAGAAGGACGGGGTTTGTTGAGCACCGAGTTATCCGCCTTGCGAGTTGAATGTAAAGCCGGGCCTAAGGCTCGTTTCACCTTCTGTGTGAAGAGGTTGAAGTACGAGATAGACCTCAAGATTGCTCGGTTTGTCTGGGTCTATCCATTCGTATGTATGAGAAAGGGGAGAAAAGAAAGAACAAAAAAAGGGAGGGAATTGACCATTAAAAAGCAGTGTAGTGAAAAGAATGGAGGAAGAAAGGGTTTACTCGGCAATCCCAAATCCTTCAGGGAGAAAAAGGTGTTCGAATCCTCTTATTTAAGGGGAGGGAGATTTGTTGATTTTTCGAGTTGTTCTCCCCCCCATCCTGTAGGGGGATCTTCGTCCATTGTGTAAGTTAGAGAGGAGGTTAAGTAGAGTTGCGTGCCTTCCACGTCTCGACTACCGAAATCAGTCTCCTCTTTTGGCCCCCTCGTATTATGTACCTTCCACACATTCTACTCCCCCTTACTTTACCAATTTCTTTACAAGTATCTCCAAGAACTTTCTTGGTGGAAATACCAAAGTCAGTTTTCGCTAATCCATTTTATTTAATAATAATTATTATAATATAAAATAATATATGATAATAGTAACAACAGCAATATATTCGAGAGAAAGGAGAAAGGCTGCTACGTGTGTATAGGCAGCGTTAATCACGACTGTACTAAATGCTACAGGTATAAAAGGACGTGGCGTGAAATAATGATGGGCGATTTAATGTTGGTTAGAGGTCCCACTTTGTGCGAAAGCGTTGGATGATGATGATCATCATCATCATCATCATCATTGTGGGATTAATTCGGATAACGGATTTATTTCCATTTGGTGGGGATGAACCCGACTTCCATTTAAATACCTTGTGCCTCCCCCCTCCCCCTCCCGGTCTCTAAAAACTAACGGCACATTTAAGCGAGCACACCAAAGAAACCTGGCATTCAGGGAGGATGGTGCCAAGGAGTTTGGCACTCCTTGGTGGAGTGTAGTGTAAAGCCCTGTGAGAGTAGCTGATTAAATAAATAATGGACCACTGGAGGGGGGGGGGGGAATTAAGCGGAGCACAATTTATCAAAAGATATTTTCACTAACTATAATTTAAGAAGGGGATTTTTTTGAGTATTTGAATAATAATTTCATCTTAGTTTGGTTATGACTTATGTTTTTTTTATCAAAGTTATTTCTATTAATTCTTTTATAATATCAAAAAAACAAAAGGGTGAAGTTCAGAAAATTTATTTTTATATATCTTCTATAACTATATTTTAACAACGTGATATTTTGAAAGGGGGGAAATTTAGTTTGAGTTCCTTTTTAAAATTATTATAATTGGCGAAGTTGAGAAAATTTATAAAAAATTAACGATTGTTGCTTTTTTTAGATTTTAAATTTTAATCTTAGTAGCGAAGCGCAAGCTCCCCCCCCCCCGTAGGGGGGAGTGGCGAAGCCATTGCCTGGTTTTTCCTATAAAATGAAAATCTGAAAATCGTGAGTGTACAGAGTGTACACCGAGCGTTGTTTACTTTGGTAAAAAAAAATATTGCACATACCATCTGATCATGTCCATACATAAGGCACATACATGTATGTAGACTCACATCCGCCACGGATGAGTCTGGAAACAAGTCAACCGAATGAATATCAACGACCATCATGGGAGCTTTCCGGATAATCCCGCTGCTTTCCTTTTCTCCATCCTTTTCCCGGTCGACAAAAGGATCGCTCCCCGGCCCTCTGCCGAGCGTGCCGAGCGGGACCGGGTCCCGTTTTTGCCCCAAGCGGGATTTTATATGGCGTACGGAAGGCCCCGGTGAGGGGATCTGCTTTTGTTCTCTAATAAATTGCAGATGCGGGAGAGTTACGCTCCCTACCCGATCGCCTCAAGTAATCTACTCGGGCTGTGTCTCTCCCATTCATTTTATCGCAGCAGCCTCCCCCCCCCCACCAACGAATCTCTTTTTCCGAACCTTTTTGGCGGTGATCCACTCGTTTGTTTTTGTTTTGTTTTTTGAAAGAATAAAATCGAACCATCTCTAGTCATACAAAATAGAAAAAGGCAATATTCTTACCACTTAGCGTGGTTATCGGCACCCTCTTTATGTCATGGGGGGAGGGGGTTGAATGAAGTTGATGCCCCAAAGGTCTGAATGGGGTGGGTCAAATCCCTAGGAGCAAAGTAGTGTATAAATTTGAACTTTCCTGCGGGGGGTAAATTCGAACTTGAGAAAACCAAGAGGCTGTGATGGTGTTGAGAAAATGGCCTTTCTGAAGTCGGTCCCGGACAAACGGAACGCTCAAGACCCCCCGCCCCCCTAATGTCGCGTTAGGCTGCGTGTGAGAGAGGTGGCTAGATCCGGGGTTAGACGTTACATAGATAAACAGGTCACCCCAGACCTTGTGGTCCATACTAGGTCACCTAGGATAAAGATTATGGGGAAGATAGATGTTGGAGATGGAAAGTAGGAGAAATTTGGTGAACCTGTCACTGGAATGCTTTGTAGTTAGTTATTCGCTAGAAAATGCTGTTCGTCGGGGATTAGATTTAAAGTATCTACGGTGTTGGGGCCTATTACCCAGTCTAGAAATCCTGGTTGATCGCTCAGTAGCTTTGGGTGATTCAAACGAAAGAACTCCCCGATTGGACTAGGTGCTGGGGTTTAAGGTTACAGGTGTGGCGTGCACAAAACCATGCTACAGGGGATTTAATTGCTAGATTGAGTTTGTTGTGGGGAGTTGCGCACCTTACATTCCATAACGCCCCAAGGCGAAGATGCCCTCTTTGGTTTTCGCCTATATATATATATATATAATATATATATATATATATATATATATATATATATATATATATATATATATATATATATATATATATATATATATATATATATACACTTTTTTATAGTACCCATGATTCCTCCTTTTCTATTGCTTTCCTCGCTTTCCATTTTCGTTTTGGTTCGCTGCTCCTCCTTTTGCTCTTGGAACCCATTCTTGGTATTCTTCTGCCCTGTCATTTAGGACAATCTCTCATAAGTACCCTCGTTTCGAGGATATTTACGAGAGAGTTTCAGACTAAAAAGACCGAAGTAACATGCCTTCCATAGGGGTATGTACCCATTTACCCTTTAATAATAATAATCCCAAATATCTTCAAGCAAGGTGGACTAGGGATTAAGGGTGGGTATTTTTTCGCGTCCGTGACTCACCGCCACCAATTTCCTAGGGATAACAGCTGACCCCCGATAATCAGGATTTATGGTCTTAGAGACCCCGGTTGGATAATAAAATATTGGTGATGGAATGTATTTTATTTTCCTTTAAGGCGAAAACCGACGATGGTTTAGTTTTTTTCCTGTAGTTAGAGAAGAAAATGGGTTAAGTTGTGTAGATGTAAATGTGTGGGAGTATGTAGTCTAATAGAAGTTTTAAGTAAACACCTATCGGTTTCGACCATTTTTCTCTTCCAACTTTTGTAAAAAAATACACAGAAAAACAAAAAAACACGTCCATGTTTTCAATCTCGTTATTTTGGGGGGTGTAAATTTGATTGGAGAGCTGGGGTGTGGTATATGAGAGAAATAATGTAGGGGGCGATATAGGCGAGGAAGATTGGAGGGTGTGGTGATGGTTTGGAGCGATATATGAAAGAATGGACGGGGGGGGGGGTAAAATATAACGGGGTGTTGCTTTGTTGATGTCTCGGACGCAGTCTGTGTTGGACAATCGTTTTTTTTTTGTTTTTAATAGTCGAGGAAATGGGTATTTTGGCATCGGCAGACCCAGGGAGCCCGTGGGGAGGGGGGTTCGATTGAAGAGCGTGGGGGGGTTCAGTTAGGTCCCTAAGCCTTGTGGAGCAAGTAAAGAGGGGTATGGGTGTGTTGGGAGAGGAATGTGTTTGTGAAGTGGGGGCGTATGTAAATATGCATTGCCCACATTTAAAGGGATGCAGGATACCTATCCTTTAAGCTATATACCCTCCCCCCTCCCCTCGTTCAGGACGTGAATAAAATAGGGAAATTTTGGAACTGGAACGGTGCTTATATATATATATATATATATATATATATATATATATATATATATATATATATATATATATATATATATATATATATATATATATATATATATATTGCAGTAGTTTGTCTTTTATGAAGTTTTTATGTAAATGAAATTTGTTTTTTGTTGTTTTTTTTCGCTTTTATGGAAACCCATTTTTGAGGGATCCCACACCAGGCATTATTTTGGGTGATTTATTTGCAGCTGAGTTGAATACTGATGTCTGAAAGAGCATAGCCATCAGCATGGCGAGGGGGCTGCCTTCATTACGGATGCGGAGCTAGGGTTAGGAGAGTTGTGCACCCCCCTTTTTAAGACAGCAGCGCTCTAAGAAGTCTCGTCTGTCTTCTAGGACTGTCTACCTCACACAATTTTTAGTTCTTACGAGTTTACAACATGCAATTGGGATTGGATGAATTGAAGTGTCAAACATTGGGGTGAATGTTTGAAAGGCGAGGGGGCGGCGTGGTATTTTTTGATGGGCCCAGTGGATGGTTGGATGCGGGTGATCAACGAGTGTGTGTGTGTGTGATTATTCTAAAATGATGACCCCAAATAACTCCCCCCTCCTTCGCCCCCTCTCGTCCCTTGAATCTCATCAAACGATAGGTTGCCTCGGGTACCGGTACGGAACCCATGGTTGTGGTCAAATTTGAATGCTGCTACTACTAATAATGATAATAATAAATAGGTGTGTTTTTTTCTAGTGGGTCTACGCTTTGAATGCTTTCAGAGAGCCTACCATTGATCCTTCTCAGTCTCGACCTGCTTTTTTCTCCTTTTCCTCTTCCTCCTCCTGGTTGTCTCTTTCCTCTTTTTTTCTACTCTTTGCCCTCATACCACCTCCATCGCTAACCCCTATCCATAAAGTTTGCGGAAATGCCCTCGTCAGTTCAGACTTTTTCTTCTTTAAATAATTGTTCAGTGAAGCGAAGAAAAGGGGGTTGGGTTGGGGGATGGGGGAATTTAAGTACTACCAATCGTGTAATTTCCATCTTTATATGAATTGGACATCGCAATGTGGGGCGTAAGGGGGGGGGAGGGGCAACGAATGCAAATTTAATTCACAGGAAAGAGGAAAAAAACGACGAATTCCAAGTAC
This sequence comes from Ceratothoa steindachneri, assembly GCA_963969495.1. Classification (NCBI taxonomy): domain Eukaryota; kingdom Metazoa; phylum Arthropoda; class Malacostraca; order Isopoda; family Cymothoidae; genus Ceratothoa; species Ceratothoa steindachneri. The sequence continues at coordinate 182,261,468 of OZ018323.1, forward strand.
ATTAAAAATTATTTAGCTGACCCCCCCCCCCCCTCCTCTTCTCTATTGAGAAAAAAAGGTTACACAAATTTGATGGCAAAATAACCAAAGAGGGGAACAGATTTTGGTATCATTTCTTGAGCGAGCATACAAGAGAAACCCACCCCTAATCATTACCTTACATAGTCCGTGATACAAACTATGTTCCTAAACTACTGTACCCTAACAAACTCGCCACCCACACCCCATTTGCACTACTTATCATTTCCTTCAGGTTTGTCTTATTTCTGCAAAAGAATCTTTTCACAAGACCATCCCTCCTTTTCCATTCATTTGCAAGAACCTGCTGATTTTACTCTATTCTGTGGCTTTGTCTTGGCTCCTTTGCAAGTGAGTCTTGCCTCCTTTAAATATGTGTTGTTTTGCAACATGGTTTAACTCGTACTAAAATTTGTGCTTAAGAATAGTGATAACATTTCCGGGTTGTATATTCGGTTCAGTGTGGATCTTCAGCAGTGATTTTGTCAACATAAATATAAAGGAAGACCAAAAGGAAAAACAACTGTGCATTATTCATTCCCATGATCGAAGATAATCACAATATTGGTTTGGAATTCTGGGGTTTATGCCCACCCTCGAATTTGTGGATAATATTTATATATATATATATATATATATATATATATATATATATATATATATATATATATATATATATATATATATATATATAATGTTTAAAAACAATTGTTTTTTAATGTAGACAATGTTTTTCTTGGGCAAATTAAAAGAAGAATAAGTTTTGTTGTTAAGCTATTGCAATCATATCATATTGCATTATATATCATTTTTAAGGTAATTTAGAAATGGGGGCTTCGCTCTCATACCCCATCCCCCCTCAAATTAAAAAAAAAACTAGTAATATTCCTATTTCGAAGCCTAACCTTAGATTCGAATCCAAATGGCGATTGCTAAATTTCGTTTTGATACTGTGTTGCTTGGCCTCACCCTCGAATGCTATTTAAATCAATGATATTTTCTTTAAAATTGGTTGTCATTAAAAGTACTTTATTATATTTTAATTCAGAAAAGAATCCCTTGAAAATGATATATGATGCGATTCCTATTAACAACAAAGGTGTTTTTAGGTTAGACTAGACTAGACCTTGAACGAGGAAAATTACTGCCGAATCATGTAAGAGGTACACAATTATAGCATCTTAATTAGAATTTGAATTATGTACAAAATTATAGCATCTTAATTAGAAAGGAATTATTTTAAGTATTTAAAAAAAAAACCCTCCAAAACTACATAAACCCCTACGGAACCGATTTTTTCGATGGATAAAAACAATATATAACTGACAAGATGGTGGCCAATATATTTTTTGCCATAATCTCATAATTATAAATTTGCCCAAATTAAGTAGTGAAAGTAATTAAGCATTTGCGTATTTTTTTTTTTAAATAGAGATATTTATAACAAAGCGTCCACAAAATTCGCGGATGGGCATAAACCCCAAATTAACCTTCCTTTTTGAGTCTCAAGATTCCGTAAAAGGAACATCATTGAAATGTACCTGTATTGGTAATTCTCCCCATTTTAATATTTGCCCTGGATTATTTAAACTTGATGCTCTCATAATACAACTCAATAGGAAAATTGAATGCATATTTTTATTCTCTGTTTTTATTTCCTTCCGTCTCTCTCTTTTTCCTACTCTCCTCTAAACTGAATATTATCTTATATCCATTGTAAATTCCTCCTCCTCACTATTTAGCTGGATTTCCCGTTAGGTGTTGTTTTTTTTATGTGCTTAAGAGTACACATTGACTGGTGGACTTGTTGACTTTTTGGGGGAGGCCGGCCTTCTCCCTTTCATTTAACTAGGTTTAGTTGTTGTTTTTGTTATTGTTTTGTTATTGTTATTGCTTCCTAATTTTTATTTCTTTTTATTGTTGTTTTCTGTTCATTTTTTTTTAAAGTAGCCTAGAACTAGGCTGTTTGTTTACGGCGAATTATGCCTAAGTGGGCAGTCGCCAGATAGCCCCTTAAAAAAAAAAAAATATGTGCTTAATCTCTCATTTGGTCGTTAATCTCCCTTAACCCTTTTTGTTTACTTTTTATTAGAAATGTGGCCATTGTTAACTCCTTGTAATCATCATGTTTCCGATTCATCTTGTTGCAAATAAGGGAAGCTTTCCTTAATCTTTGTTCTCATTTTTCTATTCCTTAAGAATAAATTGAATTCAAGTTCCCAAGCTTTTGGAATTAGATGTATTTTCTCTTTCCTCTTTGTTAAGTTTGTTTCCTTCTTTATATTTAAATATTTTATTCCTGTTATTTACATTTTAGTGAATTATACGCAGTATAACCCCAGGAATCACGCCTCAATCTCTCTTCCTGGTCTTTCATCCTTGCTGCGTCACATCACTTTTCCACTTATTTGCAAGTATTTTCATTTTTCTTTATTTTCACAGTTCCACGCAGTCCATTTGTAGCTAATTGCTGGATTTGTTCCATCCGCAAATACACGTCACTCCCAAGTTGTTGTTTTTTATCCATCACGTTTCACACTCACACCTCCTCTACTCCTCCCGTAACATTGCGTGTTTTCCCCTATTTTACGGGTCAGGTTTTTTTTCTAAGTTGTTTTTCCTCTATCCCCATTTATTCCAAATAAAAATGGGGCTTTTGCCCCCCCCCCCCCGACCTTCACATTTCTTCGCCTCTTTCTGCCCAGGATTGTCCTTAATTCCACCTCCACTCCCATTTTTAATAGATGGGGTTTTGCGCTGCTTCTGTCGAACCCACGAATGGGTTTAAGTTCTTCCCAGTGTAGGGATTTTGTTCCTGGAAGGGGGGGGGCTCCTCTTCTTAGTCTAAGTATTTAAGGTTGAGGTTTTGCTCTAGCGTAGTTTTGGTCATCATTCTCTTTTCTTACTATTCCCGTTCCTTCTACTTTTTACCCATTTTTTTATTATTCATCTGCTGTGTGTCCCCTCATTCTTTCTTTATCGAGTGAAAATTTCTTTGTTGGTTTTCAATTATAACAAAAGAAATTCAAGGGTTTTTTTACCGGTTTCAACTTTAGTGTTCAACGGACCTGAGTTAATCTTTGAAGGAGCTTTGTATCGTCTTCAGGTGACTGAATATTGTAGTTTGCAGAGAAGCTGAGAGAGTTTTATCTCTCTCAACCTCCATCCTTCAGCATGATTTATTTTACAGAATTGGACTGTTTGCATAGTTTTCCACTTCCATTCTCATTCTACACAATTTTAGTTTGCCTGACCAAAGCTTAGTTTCTCAGCAACATCCATTTATTTAGTCAAAGAGATGTGACAGAAGAATCCATCAAACTGCACTCACGGTAGGTTTTCTCTTCGTCACAAATAAAAGAGTGGAGGGAGTCTTATCCTAAGTTTCATCAAGCACTTGAAGGTTTGATTTCTTGAATGCCAACCTACTTCTATGTGGTAGATGACTTTTTATTCCCTTCTAATTTCTTGACAAAATCTTGTAATCCAGGAATTAGTATTTTGTAAAAGGCGTTGACCGAATAGAACTCTCCTGTCGTGGCTATGGCGTCCATATAGTGGCTGGAAACAAAGAGCTGGCTTCACAAAGAGATATCGCTAGTTTCATGAAGTTTCCATGATGACCAGAAATGGCGTGTCTGTTAATTCATGTATGGCTTGTGTCAGAATATTACAATATGTAAAAACTATTTTGGAATGAATGGCATCATTTGCAAAGAAACAGAATAATTTTCTTCGTGTGTTCCAATCCATAAACGAGCGCTCTATGTCCAGTACACATGGAGTTAGTAGGTTTGGGCCTGATTCCACTGAGGAAGACTTAACAAGGAAGGTGGATGAGGAATGTTGTTGGATTTGAGATGTAACTTGACTCTTCCGATTAGCGAAATGTTTGTATTAAAAAAACATGAACTATCGGGGGCATTTCCATCACGATTAAAAAAAAAAATTAGCTCGTAAAGTGGTGAATTTAAGGGAGAGAAAATACATGGGAGAAATCCGATTCGAATAGCCGACGGAGATGAGACTCTTGTGTCGCCAGGAACCGGGGAAGAGCATAATTCACCTAAACCTCCCCCCCACCCCTACAACGAGTTTAGCAGCTTGCCTTTGTCCGAGGTATCGGGAAAACTGAGGGAAATAATGAAAAAGAGTTCAAGGATAAAAAAAAACCCCTGCGATAGGAAACCTTGGGATCGAGAGAGGGGTTGGGGTATTGCCTCATGGTGAAGTTCGTACAAAGTTAACTATTTAAAAGTACCCCGTCCCCGTACCTAACCTGTGGGCTCTCAATACACGTTAAAACAGACGAGATTGGTTTTAATTCTCATTATTAAATCGTGGCATTGACGCGTGAGCCGTCAAAGCGACGAGGATAATAATAATAGTGACCAACCTTCTGTGTTTTGTTTTCTATTTTATTCTTCTTTAACTTGTTACCCCTCCCCCTTCTCCCTGACTGGCGATCATGAGATTGTCTGTTGGCCGCTGTCCACCTCTGGCTTTATCGTAGATCTTTCCTGACTAATTTATACCTCTGAGTCCTTCATTGTATAAATAATCCTCTGCATGTGGTTTGATAGCCTTGCGATAGCGCGGAGTCGGTTGGCGTAATAAGGAAAAGGTTGAGTGCCAGCGATTGTCGCTTTTCTCTCCGCGCTATCTCACGAGGTTGTGAAATTTCTGCTAAATCGCCAAGTATTAGGATGGTTTAGATTGGTTTGACCTATGTTAAGAGATGTAAAATTGTAGATACTGTACGAGTATATATGTAGATATATCTGGGGGGAGGAGTGGGGCATGAAAGAGATGAATTTTGTGGGGGGTTTTGTTAATTTTGTTATGGTGGTAGATATAAAAGGCGTACATCATAACCTAACCTTGTGTATACGAACTAGTTCCCGAAGTAATACTCCGCCCCTAGTACGTGCGGTTGATGGGTTTTTGCTATGGTAATACGCATTTTTGTCAGGGTTATTAATGGGCTTTATTTTCGTTCCTGTCTGTCTATTTGAGCCACCAATTCCATCCTATTAAATCGTTGAATTTAGCCAGTTTCGAACATTCCACGTACAAACGTTGTTTTATTAGGGGTGTAGAAAAGTAATGTATTTTTCGTGAGGTATTACAGTTCGATTAAAAAACCCCCCGCGAAAATAGGTTTATAAATAAAAAAAGTGATAATTAGCAATAACATGTTTCCATAGTGAAACATTCTTTTGATTCGTCGGTCAAAAACAATGCTGGTCCTTTAGAACAGAAATGACAAGTGATGTGTAAATGTTTTCATTGTTTCTGACTAGCTATTTTCCCAATCGTCACTAGTATTCTATTGACCTTAGGATATTTTTTTTTAACTCCTTATTAGTAAACCTTTGTAAATTTATGAACGCAAAGTTTTATTCTCTAGCGACAAATCACGTGTTATCCCAATCCCTTATCTATACACCTTTCCAATTTTCATGAAATGTTCTTCAATAGTGGACCGAGTGTGTTTAAGTTTCTTGGATAAGTCTTTGAGCCTTTGACGTTGCCTTGCTTCAATTTCAGTTCCATTGCATCATTATGAAGAACTTTTGGTCTCTATGATCGATGTCCATCGGAGAGATCAAAATTACCGTAAACTTATTAGACCATGTCTAACATTTTCGAACACCCGCTCCATCAGGAGACATACTGAGTATCTTCTTCATTGCCCGTGATGTTGTTGCCTTTAAAAAATTCGTAAAGCTTGCAAGGTCGAATATGACTTAAATTATTTGTTATCCTGGAATTATCTGACATAAAAGAAAGTACGACATACCAACCAGAACAACAGTCGACCTTTAAGTTACCCTACTTCTGGTGTATCATGACTCGAGTATTTACTTGAAAATATTAATATCCAGTACCCCTAGCCTAATGCAGGGTATCCCTAAAGTCTGGATACTTAGGCAAAATGCATATTTTCAATAAAAAAATAACCTTTTAATTAATTGAAATATTAATAAACCAGGCAATAGCTTCGCCACTCGCCCCTACGGGGGGAGCTTGCGCTTCGCTACTAAGATTAAAATTTAAAATGTAAAAAAAAAGTAGCCATGGTTAAATTTTTATAAATTTCCTGAACTTCGCCAATTATAATAATTTTAAAAAGGAACTCTAAACTATTTCCCCGCCTTTCAAAATATCACGTTGCTAAAATAATATAGTTATAGAAGATATATAAAAATAAATTTTCTGAACTTCACCATTTATAATTCTTTGGGTTTAAAAAATTTGACAAAATTTCGATACCCATATTAATTTCTGAACTTCACCATTTTGTTTTTTTTGATATTATAAAAGAATTATTAGAAATAACTTTGATAAAAAACCATAAGTCATAACCAAACTAAGATGAAATTATTATTCAAATACTCCCAAAAAATTCCCTTCTTAAATTATAGAGTTAGTGATGATGATAATAATATATATATATATATATATATATATATATATATATATATATATATATATATATATATATATATATATATATATATACTGGGGTTGGACAAAATAATTGGAACACGTGTTAAATTCAATGAATATTTATTTAATACGGAGTTAGTCCTCCTTTTTCTTTCTGAACATCGTCGATGCGTCTTGGAATTGATTCATACAGCTTCCTGACTTCATTGAGATGAATTTTAAGCCATTTTTCTTGCAATACCTGCTCCAGCTGCTTCAGACACGACGGTGGAGGGTAACGACTTCTAACTTGTCGCTCCAAGACGCACCACAAATGCTCAATAATATTAAGATTTGGAGATTGTGAGAGCCACGTCATGTGTTATAGCTCATACTTTTCTCTTCATACCAATTCTTAACCACATAAGCCGTGTGTATTGGGGCATTGTTATCTTGGAAAGAGGAATCACCATCAGGGAATAATATCTGGACCATGGGATGGACTTGAACTTCCAAAATATTCAGATATTCGTTGCTGTTGATCCTACCATGCAGGGCAACGATTGGACCAAGAGAATTTCAAGATATGGCTGACTAAAGCATCACTGAGCCTCCTCCGTGCTTCACTGTAGGAAGAAGGCAGTCAGGATTAAAAGCTTCATAAACTCCATACATAATCACCCTCTGCAGTGGGGAAAAGAGAATGGTCTGTCGACCAGCCCTTGGGATCTCTACACCAGTTCATCCTTTTCTGAATGTTTCGATGAAAAAGTAGAGGTTTCTTGATGGCGGCTCTTCCATGATATCCTGCTTTATTGAGCTCACGGCGAACAGTTTTGGTCGAAACTTGGCTAGTGAGAAGTTGATTCAACTCTGCAGTCACCTTAGGTGCAGTTGTCCAGGGATTTTTCATTACATTGCGTTCAACACTCGTCGGTCTCTTTCAGGGAGCTTCGACGTCTTGCCTGAATTATTCCTCCTGCTGAAGATTTTGCCTTGCTTCGTGAATTCTGCCATAGTTCTTGATGTGGTAGCTCTCGAATAACAAGGACTTTTGCCGTTCTGGTGACGGAAGCTCCTGCAATTCGAGCTCCAACAATTTGCCCTTTTTCGAACTCAGTGAGGTCACTCATCTTAGCATCTATACCACCATCTGAAAAAGAAATACAAATAACCATTAAATATGATAAATAAAACTATGGATCTACAATAAAAACAAAACAATGAAATTTGGATGGTTATTCGTAATATAATGGCTCATTGAATTATTGGTGTTAAATTTCTATTGTTCCAATTATTTTGTCCACCCCCCATATTATATATATATATATATATATATATATATATATATATATATATATATATTGTTTTTTCTTGTTCATTGTGATCTGGGCGACTTTTGCCCTAGGAGGCAGTCGCCAGATGGGCTCCTAAAAAAAAAAAATTAGTTGTCCCCAGGAAAAAAAAATCACTGGTTGTCAGGTCTGGAGATCGAGGCGGCCACTCAATAGCATGACCAGCTGCGATGAGACATCTTTTGAATACTTCAATGAGTCTATTTTTCACGGCAATTAACCTATGCGCCTGAGCTCCTTCTATCCTCTAATGTTTATCCAATCGGTTACGATATGTATCGTGATGTTCTGGAAGAATTAGTTTCCGATCCATAGACGCGCACCTTCTTGCATATGGTGCGGTCAACGTTAAACCTTGAGGGATTATGTTGCGGACCAAGCGTATTGCCCTACATTATGATTAATGACCTTTCCATCCATGAAAAAGTTGCTTTGTCACCCATAAATACATTGTTCAACAGAGTATTTGGTTTAGGGAGGAGCCACTGAACAAATCTTCTTCGACTGGGAGGGAAGGTCAGTTTCCAAGAGCTCTTGGCGAATTTGCATTTTGTATGGATACTACCGGGGTGGGGGCTTGGGGGCTAAGGCCCCTACCCACCAAATTCAGAAAGAGTTATTTAATAATATAGAATATACAAAAAGTTTTTTTAAAACCATTGCGATCGAATGTATCTTATATGATACATGTCTAAAATACAGGTAAATGTCAAAAATAATGATTAATTTCAGTATTATACCTCCGCTAACGTCCAAAAACTACAATAAACCACAATTCGTAATTTTTCTGATGTGTGGAAAAAAAAATCGGATTTGAGAGAGTTCGTGCTCACTCCCGTGTGATCTCCTGTTATTATCAAGGTTGTGTAAGATAACCATTATTAATGTTCAATGCTCTTTTCTCAAACTATTCAGAGGGAGGAATTCAGGTTACTGCCCCCCCCCCCTCCATTCCAAATTATTATCCTGGATCCGTCAATGGATGCCACTTAAAATCAAGAGGCACACTTCGTTTGAATGATCTTGTTAGTTCTGTCCCATTCTTCCTGATTGATATCTGTGGATTTTCTGAAAGCACTTTGCGAACCTTTTCGACATTTTCTTCTGTTTTTACTGTTATAAGTCGTCAGGAAGGACCTTCGTTCAGATTTCAACATGTCCTTTGTCTCTTGAATGTTTGAGTATTTTTCAAAATGGTAGATTTTGTAGGAGAATTCCTCTAACGAAAACGTACCCGAAATTCTCCCCGTACATCTTGAAAAGCTACCCTTTTTCATCCAAATCCTGCTTGCATAGAAGTAGAGTTTCTTGTCAAATTGCTTTATAATAGCATACTGCATCATAGTTACATAAAAAAAACAATAATTATATATTTTTGCCAAATAGTTGATTTGATTGTATTAGATTTGCGATTGCATTAATTCACTAATTCTGCGCAACACCCAGTTTAGTTTCCTTCACTCAAAGCAATGTTTTACAACCATTAATTAAACCAATCCGATAAACATTCCACTTCTTAGAGGATTGGTGCGCAAAGTGACGTTTACTACGTATGGAAATACTGAATGGTTGTTATGCTATAAGTATTTAAATTTGGTTTCCTTTTTTATGGGTTACCCTGTATATATTAGATAAATAAAACGTATTGTTTTGTTCTTTAATTCGGAATTAGTGCCGTTTTTTTTATTATATGCGCCTTTTCGTATATTTCTATCCTTCTCTTTTAATGATACAATTCCAGTGTCTGTTCTCGCCAAATCCGCCGCCATCTGAGGACGTAGAAGAGGGGAAGATGCAATGACATTCGCAGGGCAATCTGAGCCTCCCCTCTCCCCACCCATCATATCGTCGCGCGCTCCTTTCGACGACGTCTTCGCTTTCACTGCCCAGATTGTTAATTGGATTAATGGAACGGAATTGAGGGAGCCAGGAGTGTCACGGCGCTCAAATAGGTAGGGGAAGAAAAGGCAAGGGATGAAGAATTAGTAAAAAGACGTCTTTAAGAATTGTATGATTGCGAAGAAGACAAACTTCCATCCACAGTATGGGAACAAAGGGAGCACAATTCAAACCCGCCCATAATTAAATAGAAGAGCACTGGTTCCCCCTCCCCCCCTCCTAACGGGGCGAATACCTGACTATAAATGTGTAGATGTGGGTATAAACATCTGACCTCGTAATGGGGTGGGCTTTCGGGATGTAACGGGGTGAAACGAGGAGAGTTGCGTAACACCCCAAGTTACCTTCTCGCGATGTGTACCGTCATGTGTTTATTTTCTGGGGACCTTTTCCAAAAATGTACTTACCCTCATTAGATTTCGCTTATTTTTAGTAAATAGTGAAATGGACTCATGAAAGCTTTGCAAAACAGGAATAAATTTAGCTTGAACAAAAACTACCGACAGGATCAAGGCACAAACTTTAAACCTTGAAGAGATCCATCGTTTCGGTTGTAAAATGGGGTCATACACGCAGGAAAAAGAGAAACAGCGCGAGGAAATGAAATCTCGTCTCAATCATTGTCGTGTCTTATTAAGGGGAATGTAAATCTTAATGCTCAGAATATTAATATTTGGTCCCTTAATACATATTGATCCCCACAAGGGAGGGGAGAGCATATAGACTGTTATAACTGGTATCTGGAGGAGTGGCATGCCTTTCTAGCTCTAATGGCACGGCATTACCAAACTAGATTGAGACTACCTGTGTTTCATTCTTTGTAAACATTTCAATTTTAGCCATCACCCTTTCGTCACTTTTTTTTACAATCCTCTTCTCACTTAATTTCTAGACAGGCGGCTAATTTCGCAGTCTAGTCGCCGACCAGCTTCCGTCCATTCATCCTGTTTTCTACCTCTTACTGCCTCCATTTTTCTTTCACTTATCTATCTTTTCACGCGTCTGCAGGGGGATGTTAAGTGTAGCATGGGCAACAATATAGATGGTTGTTTGCCTTCCAGGCCCCAACACCCGAAGTTTACCCTTTCGGGCCCACTACCGACAAGAGGATCTGCGTGTATCGCTTCGAACTCAAATCTTGTTCTTTGAGCCACGACCAGAAAGAGGCGTCGCCGGCCCCCTCAAAGCGAAATAAATACCGAGGGTTTGATCCTCACTTGACCCACCATTAGGATATTCTCAAAGGGGGTCATAGGTCCCCACGAAAGAAAGAACGAGAGTAAGGCATGAAAATGAATTAGAAACAGGACTGAACAGATCTCGTTAACTCCCAAGTGTTGTGGGTCTTCCGTCCTTTCGGTGTCTCCCGGTTATTCTCCCATTTCTTCCCTCTCCCCCCCCCCCATCACCTGCCATTGGAGGTATCGAAAACAGATTCCATCTATTGGCCGTGGCAGATAATCATCGCTCGCGACCGACCGCCAAGAGGGGGCTAGATGCGGACGGAGCAAGAGGGGGTGGGGGATTAAATTTAGTTAGTTAATATTTGCGATGTAAGTGTGACTGTTAAAGTGTTTAGCGCCAACAATGAATTTTGTATGGTTTTGCTGCTATGAAATTATTGAGCCAAAATCTCCTTAATTGATGGGAGTTTTCATCTTTAGGGCAAAAATAAATTTCATTGGGTGTAATAAAATTATTTAGTGTATATTTCAACATAGAGGTCGAAATGGTGTTATTGGATCTATTTAGTGCTGCAAAGGTGGCCATTTTAGCTCGACCTTAAAGAAGTACGGGCACACAGTCTGCTCATTGTGAAGGGTGACAACTCATGCCCAAAACGCAATAAATAGGCCCCAATTCCACTGCTGCAGGGTAAACACTGACTCAACAGTCAACACGCATTACTGCCTCGCCTGAAATAACATAAGCTGGAATTCATCTGACGTGCATAAGCGTCGGTGACAGTTCGTCACATACCACAAGAAACACACATGTGCGTCCGATGGATATACGGATGTACTGAAACTGAATTTCTGATGCAGATATTTTTTAAATATTAAAAATATATATATTTTTATAATGTCATTCTTCCACGTTCAGTATGAACTTTACTCCTACACCACCATCCAAGCCATTTGCAGGTAATAGTAATAATAATATATTATTATTATTATCATTATTATTATTATTGTATGAAGGCAAACCATAGAAGTTTTGAAATGCATCGAGGTGAAGAGAATGTAAAAGAACATAAGAGTTTCAAATTTCGTTAGAATCGGCGGAATAGTTGTTATTGCCAAAACAAAATAATTTCTGGGGTAACCCTGGGAGGACTTTGGTAATTATATCATTCAAAGACAATGTAAAACAACATTAGGATTTCAAATTTCCTTAGAATCAGCCGAATAGTTACAATGTTATTACAAAACAATAAAGCTAAACGAACCGACCGAATAGTGAGATGTAAGATTCGCTGGTGACTAAAAAGTGCAGATTGTTCACTGTGATTATGTACATTGCCTTGATGTTGCTTAACCCGGACATCTATGTAGTTCTTTCCCGGTTTGTCCATAATAACATTTTTGGCAGTTGTTGCAGCCTATCGAATAAACAATGTCAGGTCGGTGGGTGGGAGATTTTTGACAAGGATGCGATAAATTGTTGTCTCTTACTTAAAAATACCATTTGTGTTCAGAGGCCTAAGTAAACGAGGTAATTTAATGAAAATTAGGTTATAGGGTAACCCTAATAAGTTTTGGGCCTGAGACTTAGGGATATTAACATAAGTTTGATAATAGGAACGCTTGGCCGACTTATAACAATTGTCGACAACGTACAGAGGGTAGCACAAATTTATGCCTATTTTATATATTCTATCGACTTAATGGTCAAGTATTCTGGTGAAACAATTCTAAGGGCACGCAAAAACATAGAGGAGTGTCGTAGAATTGCTCATAGTCTGGTCCAATAATTATTCTAGTCCTTGTTCTGGACACACCGCTTTTGTTTGAGTGGATGGTATTGAGACCCTATGACTCAATCTACGATCATATATATATATATATATATATATATATATATATATATATATATATAGGTAGGCTTTAATTCCTACTGAACGTGCGAAAGCTGGTTAGAGGCGGGTTGTGCCGTAGCCAGGATTCTCACTATAAAAGTCCCACTTGTTACTGGGGGGAGGTTTGTGATTGTTGAATTGTAAGAGTGCTTAATACAGGTTGAATAAATTAGCCGAAGGGATTCTTAATTAAAGTCTTGCCAAGGGTACGTCAAAAAGGAGGAGCCACAAATAAACACACGTAAAAAAATAAACTTTACTTTACACCAAAATAATAATTAGTAGCAATAGTTAAACGGGCATTTAGGTAAATAAGGATTAAATATTAAACACAGATTAGTCCGGGTTGACAGCAATTATAAATAATAATAAAAAAGGAGGGGAGGATAACACTGACGTTAAGCGTCTAGATTTATAATGACTCAATGGGAGTATCAATCACTGTTAATTAAATAGGTAATTTAAGAATAGAGGGACACTGGGTGTACAGATTTCTATTAATTGTGATGGATTGGAGAGACGACTACTCAGGTCCAGACGGGGTGGTTCGGATGGCGTTAACACGAGTTCTCGGGGAGAGGGGGGATAAGACGACGGGTTCGGGGCTGCTGACTGCAGTTCCGGTTAGTTCACTCCTAACTGGATGTGACACTAACAAATAGTAACTTCCAGTAACTATTTGGATGTTCCTTTTTCTTTCTCAATTTACGTTGAGCAACAGAGCGTATTCTTCTAGTCACAGACTCTGCGGGGCGGGATTTGCCTCAGGAACACTTTGAGACAGCGACCAAGTTAACTCAGCGGCGCGTTGGCAGTCGATACGTTACGGCAACGACTCTCGTTCAACTTGAGGGTTACGCGAGTAGGTTTGGAACACTTCTCCAGAGGAATGAACGGTGTTGTCATTTATACCGCGGACTGTGTGAAATCGAGAGAGAGATTCCATTTACGAAAATTCGCTTATCGCAGTGCCTCCTGGACAATCTCCATGGTATCATAAAGAAGGCAAATAAAATTTAGGCTTCTCTGTGAGATAGGCCTTCTTTCGTCAGACTTCCTGTCGCCTGTTGGGGAAGTTTGCACGGATAACGACTTAGATCAAGGGGAAGGTGGAGGAGGGCGGTAGAATGTCGGGCGAGGGGGGGGGGGGTGAAGACGAAGGTCAACTCAAACGACAAATTTCTTCGTTCCCACGATTGTCTGACGACATGCGAGTATGTACGTTCCATACCCTCACAAGGAGGAAACACTTTGTTTTGATGTTATTATGGTGGTTAGAATAAAATGCATATAAGAGTCGATGGCTGTGGGTTTTCTACATATTTCATATTTAAAACAATGGTTTGTCCAATGAATTAGAATATCTAGGAAAGGGAGTGTGCGATCTTTTTCAACTTGTAAAGTAAATTTAATCGAGGGCACTAATGTGTTAATTTTAGTAAGAAATGTATTAACATTTAAATTATTAGGCCAAAGGCAAATGATGTCATCAACATATCGCATCCAAGCTATAGGGGTTTCATTAATTCGGGGAAGTATTCTAGATTCAAAGAATTCCATGTATAGGTTGGCGACTACGGGGGACAAACAATTCTCCATTGCCATTCCAAAGGTTTGGCGATAATTAGGTTTCAGAGGTAGGTAGTCTAATCACTTCCCCCTCCTTCCACTATTCCTGCCTCTTGTCATTCCTTGAACTTTCTTTAAGAATAAAGACGAAAGCACTTTTCATTTGTGGGTGTATCTGTATATATATATATTTTTTTTTTCTTCTTTTATTGGAGGGGGGATGTATGGTGCCTGGTGCCCTATACAAGGGCAATATATAATATTCTTTTGGATGTGCAGATGGGCGTCTGTGGCACTTCGCAATATTTCACTTGATAGGTGTGTGTAAAATGGTAACCATGCAAACCAAGATGATTCTCATGTTTGATGTTACTGATGAGTGGTGACCAGCAGCTGAAATACATTGATATAGACAAAGTTAAATAATTTTACATTTCCTAATGGAGAGGGCAATATTTTTCTTTTCGCCTCGCTATTTTGGTCCTTAAAAGAAATATTGCAACTAAATTTATACGACATTAAGTAATGAGCCGTTCAGAAGAAGTCGCTTTATATTTTTATTTCTTAATATGTTGAGGTATCTCTGAACTGTTTTGTAGGGCTTGTTTGAGTACCTGTCTTTCATGGTAAGTAATCGTTTAGTAGTTTTTATAGGCGACTTATTTGGTTATGTTTCTCGTGTCTTTGTATCTCTCCTTTCACATATTTCATCTCTTCTATGGAATACTTGGATTTTCCACGCATTTTTGCTCTCTTTAACCTCGCGCTTTTCTATATAAAACAATTTATTGTGGCAATTTCCTGGCGGGAATGCCCTCGTTTGTTTTTGGTCCTTGTAAAATTGTTTTAAAGTAAAGGCCTAGTCACACCAAGTTTACGACCTGTTTCCGACCACCGGCGACCAGGTGGTCACCGGCCAGTTGCAGGCAGTCTTTGGAAGTCGCTGGTAGTCGGTAATGAGGTCGTAGCTGGTCGGACGAGCAAGACTGCTCTCCGGTGGTTGTCGATGTTACATCGAAAACCACCTGCGACCAGTTTGGACGGCAGAGATTCCTCCGGAGGTCGTCCACCAGACGAAGATCGGTCGAACACCGGTGGCCGATCAGATGCACGTGGTCGGCGACCAATCAGGAGCTTTCAAAACTGAGTACTGAACGACCCGTCGCCCAGCGGTCGCCCACCACTCGGCGAGTGATCACTCATTGGTGGGCGAGTGATCACTCATTGGTGGGCGGGTGGTCGCCCATTGATTGGCGAGTGATGGGCGACCGATCGGCCACCGGTCACAGTGGGAGTCGCTGTTGCAGTCACGACATCTGGCAGCTGGCGGCCGACCACTCTACCACCAGTACAAATCGACCTGGAGCGTGACGCTCCCTACCTCTGCCAGGGGCGCATCCAATACCTCCGCCTTGTGCGTTTCAACAGTTGCCTCAGACGATACAGGAGGAGGATAACTGCAATGACATTCTGCTGTTCTCGAAGTGCGAGTTGTTCGAGAATCACTAGTTGGTGACGTGCTAGTGAAGTGCCCATGGTGTTGACCCTACGGAGGTAGGCAGATGTGTGTGCAGGGCCACCATAAGCCACCCTATATATAGGGTCATTATAAATTGACGACCGCTCACCGATTGGTGGGCCGCCCTTAGCCGAACAGTGATCGACCTACGAAGACTTGTTGCGAACGAAAGGTGGTCGCCGGAGACCCGTCAGAAGTTTGATGGTCGTAACTAGTGGCCGACTACTCGGCCACTAGTGGCTGACTGGTGGGTCACCAGTGGCCAACTACTCGTAGGTTTGTCGGCGCCCGATGCCAGGTGACAGCCACACTGATCGCCACCTGGACGCCCATAGGTAGGCTACTAGTCGGCTACTAGTAGCCCACTGGTCGCACGATTACTCACCCACCACCTGCGACTACCTCTTTTTAGGATTTGTGTCGCCGACCGATCGCTTGATTTTCGATCGCAGGTGGTCGGAAACGGGTCGTAAACTTGGTGTGACTGGGGCCTAAATAATATCTGGTTGGCGATTGAGGGGTGGGGACATATTTTTTACTTTACACCTTCAGCACATGCCTCTTTTTCCATTGTTCCCCCTATTTCCCTTTGAATGAAGGAGGTATGGAAAGAGTTGGGGACGAGTCTCCATATAGACTTGATGATTAAATATAGATTCTTTTATTGTGAAAAAATGGTGTAACCAACGAGGCCCGTTAATCTTCAGTAGCACAAGAATTATGTGAAGATTTGCGAGATGAATGAAAAAAAAATCGATTGAATAGAAAAATAAAAGAATAATCTTTTAGATGATTACCCCGAGATTACTCGTTCTAGATGTTTAAAAGTTAGTTGCAATTTAACGGAAATTTAATTGACTATTTTTGCATTCCGAGTCATTTCCGAGAATTCTCGGGTTCTTACAACATCAAACAACAACCATCAACTTTATTTCCATTTTAATAATTTCATTACCAATTTTAATCTGTAAAATAAAAAAATTATATGGATCATGTTTAGAGGAAGGGTTATTTTTTAATTTAAAATGAAAACCAACGATGTGATAATAGTTGCTGTAACATACCTTATCCGTGATTGTTTGTTACTTAGTGAAAACCAACGAGAGCATTTCCCTCAGGAGGTTTGTAAGGAGAGGTCTTTAAAGAAAGTTGGAGAAGAAGGATGAAATAAAAATGTGGGGCTTGGAGGGCACGTAATTCTCCAGATGTCATTTGTAGCATGGGTATCCATGCTTCAAACGACTTTGTCCAATCAAACTATGTACTGGGGTCTAGAAGACGAATTATAAACGAGATGATCCGTACGCGAATCCCCTTACATAGGACGTCTTTACCGCCCCGGCAAGACGGCTGCCTCTGTCGCAACGTTCTAATCGCCAGCCAATCCAGGAATCCAAAACTTTCCCCCTATCGCCACCCTCTTGTCTCTCTCTCTCTCTCTCTCTCTCTCTCTTTCTTTCTCTCTCTTACCCCTCTCTTACCTTCTTCATTTGTGTCTGTCTGTCTATTTATCCCTTGCTTTGGTTCTGCCGCTCTGATGCGAGCCATTTCCATTAAAATTTTACTGCCGAATCGAAGACGTTTCCAGGGCAACTCATTCAAGTTGCACGAATCCCCATTTGCATCAACTTTGTTGCTTTTCCTGAGATTATATCTGCTCTTCTCTCGCTCTTGAGACTTTTTATTATTATTATTATGCGTATTGCCGCCAGTTTACATCAGTTATTTTTTTGTTAACGTCACTTTAATTCTGTCATCGAGCTTTCGTTATGATTTTATAAATAGTACTGGAAAAATTATTATGGAATTTTCTAAAAACAAAGTTTTTTTTTAAGTTTGATGACTGTTTAAAAACATAACTAGCAAAATGTATCCTTATTTTGCTAAATGAAGATATACACAAAGCTTTAGTACTTAGTTTTCCCCGCCACCTTTGCTGAAATAAGTTTCTGGACACGTAGTGGCATTCCGCTAATGTATGATTGACACAATTCCTTGATTTGTGCTGAATTAGACCAAAACATGCATTAGTCGCTTACTAAATTGATTTTGGCTCGTTATTGGTACTTTGTGTAGGTTAATTTTGAGATGATCCCAAAGGGCATTCAATGGGATTCATATCCGAAGACTTTCCACCACAAGGTAGAGATAAACCTCCATTTTGCCTGCACTTTGCCTTGACTTTATTCACTGTATGACATGTGGCAGAGTACTTTTGAGAAATCCAACAACTTTATCCATGCATTTCTCTTGTTTGGGGCATAAAGCGAGTTTCTAAAACTTTTAGGTACTTATCTTGGTTCATTATACCATCAATAATGTGCAGACGACTCTTATCATGCACTGATATGCCTCCCTCCCCACTTCACACCAGGGTTTTCTGTGGAAATTTCACGGTGTGCATCACACATTCTGCCATAAATTCTTCTTCAGCTCTTCGATAAACAGTCTGGATGCGATCATCAAGTACTCGGATGGAGGGTTCATCGGAAAATACCCCCTGGAACAAATTGAAGCAAGAAAACATTACTAATCAATACAAGAAGGTTAAATGAACTTGGTAGCACCAAATGGCGTGCTACCTGAAACGACATTAGACATTATTTTATGTATAGATGTCGTTTAATACTAGTAAATTTCATGTGATTTTTATTTCAATTGCTGATATTTACACTTTAGAATAGTTAAACCTTTTACCTTTTCCAGTCATCTGAAGTTCAATGAACTTCTCTGTCGATTCAGAGCAGGGCTGTATAAGGCAGTGGGAAGAAGTAAGTATTTGTACACCTTCAAAATTCAATTTTAATAGACTTCCAACCCATGAAATTTATACAATAGACATATTAAAGTTAAAAGTTCTGGCACAAAAAAATACGAAAAAGAATTGATAATTAATCAGTAAAATTGAAATTAATGAAAACAGGGGTGAAAAAAGTATTCGTACAGAAACATAAACCTAGCGAAATTCATTTTTAAAAGTACACGAGAGACATAATATTAGCTATGACGATGCAAAAAAGCTTCTAGAGGGTTCCAATAATATGTACAGCAGTCAACAAGAGCTCAGGAAAGATTGGAATGCCATTCAGCAATCAACATTCCCTCAGTAAAGATGTTATCATGACCAGAAGAAGGTGATCGAAGTTCTATACTGATGGGCTGAGCTACCGAAAGATATGCGAGCAGCTGACAATACCTTTCAGCACCATTGGCTCTCTCATACTGAAGTGGAAAAAGGTGGGAACCAGGACAACTTTCAGGTGCTCCTCGGAAGACTTACCCCAAAGCACCTGGTGTAATACTCAGAAAAGTTAGAGCTTCCACAATGACGACCCGTACGGAAATTCAGTAACGTCGCTCGCAAAGCGAACCACCAGTAATGAACTGAACCGGCATGATTTAAGTCTGAAGAGACACAGAGCTGCAAGGTCGAAGTTCGTACGTGAGCATTTGCAGAAACCTGCTGAGTTCTGGGATAATGTCTTGTGGTCAGACGATACAAAAATAGAATTGTTTGGCCGTAACGATGACCATCCTGTCTGGAGGAAAGACATCAGTGCCTACGACCCTAAGAATACTATCCCTACCGTGGTTTGGGGGAGGTATCATCATGGTGTGTGGGTGTTTCTCATCTAAGGGTACTGGCAATATCCACATCATAGATGGGACCATGAATTCGGCTGTTTTAGAAGAACATTTGTTCGTTTCTGTTGAGAAACTTGCACTTGGAGAAGGAGGGATCTTTCAACAAGATACTGATCCGAAGCATACTGCGAAAGCTACTCGCGAATGGTTCCGTAAGAAACAATATAAACGTTCTAGAGTGGCCTTAGTTAGTCCCCGAATTTGAACCTAATAGAGAACTTGGGGCCATTGAACAGCAAGATTCATTTGAGGGGTCGCAAGAACATCAAAGAATTATAGGCAATTTGCAAAGAAGAATGGGCCGAAATACCTAAAGGAATGTTGCAGCGCACCAGTGAAGAACTACAGGAAACGATTGATGGCGGTGAAAGCCAACAAATGTTACGCAATTAAGTATAAATCACCAAATATCCCAAATATCGATTTGTACGAATACTTTTTTCACCCCTGTTTTCATTAATTTTAAATTTACTGAATATCAATTTTGTTTCTATGCCTTTTGTGTCAGAACTTTTTACATTAATATACATCTATTGTGTGTGTAAATTCCGCGGAGTTTGATGGGTTGGAAGTCTATTAAAATTGAATTTGGAAGGTGTACGAATACTTATATCTTCCCCACTTTACATAGGCTTCGTACGCTTTGGTTTCTTCCTAGGACGATATGTTCACAACCCAACTTCCTGAAGCTTGGTATTCTTTGTTTTGGGGAGCAGATTCACTTTTTTTTCAGATAACAAGTTTGCAATATTTCTGTATGATATAAATTTGTTTTGAAGAGCCATCCATATCTACTAATATTTCAGTCCAATCTTGGTCGTTTTCTTTTTTTTACGCATTTTCTATCATTTTTTAGTTCAAATCTCGGCAATTTTCACGTTTTTCTTAACACTAAATTTCGTGGTAAACTGATCAGTTTGGGACAATTTTGTTGTTTCATATATGTATGTTTGCTGCATGAAAACCTTGGTTTGTACAACTTTTCTCCAATTCAAATTTTTATTCTTTCCCATTTTAAATAATGCACTAAAAAGGCCTCTGAAATCAAAACCAAGCAAAAATTTTACTAGAAAATTTAAAATATCATGAAACCAGGCAATGGCTTCGCCACTCCACCCTACGGGGGGAGCTTGCACTTCGCTACTAAGATTAAAATTTAAAATCTAAAAAAACGCAGCCATGGTTAAATTTTTATATATTTTCTGAACTTTGCCAATTATAATAATTTTAAAAAGGAGCTCGAAATTAAATTTCCCCCTTTCAAAATATCACTTTGCTAAAATATAGAGTTATAGAATAGATATAGAAGAAGAAGATGTATAAAAATAAATTTCTGAACTTCACCATTTTTAATTCTTTGGGTTTTAAAAAATTCACAAAATTTCGATACTTATATTATTTCTGAACTTCACCATTTTGTTTTTGGATATTATAAAAGAATTATTAGAAATAACTTTGATAAAAAACATAAAAGTCATAACCAAACTAAGATGAAATTATTATTCAAATACTCAAAAAATCCCCTTCTTAAATTATAGTTAGTGATGATGATGATGATGATAATTACTTATGCAGGCAATGTATGTCTACCTTGTTGTGCCGTTTCCACATGGGGTTTATTTTTCCTCAAACTTAAAGGAAATATGTGTATATTTAGATTTAGCAAAATAAAAATGAACTTTCGTTTGTAAACAACCATCAAACTTTAAAATTATCCTTTTTAGGAAAAGATCCTAATCATTTTTCCAGAGTGTGTGTGTGTATATATATATATATATATATATATATATATATATATATATATATATATATATATATATATATATATATATATATATATATATATGAAACCACATTGAAAGAGAAAACAGAATAATTTTTCCTTCCAGTAATAATATTTTATTACCTTTTTTCGAAAAAATCCGTGCACGGAAGCGATTCGAACCGTGCACACTGAGGCAGCGAGCGGCGCTTTGATCACAGTTAAAAGTATGCTCTTTGTACACTATGCTACGCAGAGAACCAAAAAATTCCCTGAATATTCTCTGAATAGAATAGCTTTTAAGGAACACTTTTCGCAAGTTTGAACAGGGACTATGAAAGAAATAGAAAATTAATTGGAAATTCAAAGCATAAATTAGGAAAAGTGTTCGTTAAAAGCTATTTTATTCAGAAAATTTGGGGAGTTCTCTGTGTAGCATAGTGTACTAACAATTTACAATTTAGGTTAAAGTGGTGAAATTGTGTGGTAAGTATATAAAGGTGTGAATATGTTTCCTAGTTTGCCCTGGTGTTAGGGCATCACTAGCATTCTTCTTAATTATTTTTAAAAATAAAATTCCTCCATCAAAAAGTGTACTAAAGGCATACTTTTAACTGTTATCAAAGCGCCGCTCGCTGCCTCAGTGTGCACGGTTCGAATCGCTTCCGTGCACGGATTTTTTCGAAAAAAGGTAATAAAAATATTACTGGAAGGAAAATTTTTTCGTTTTCTCTTTCAATGTGGTTTAATGGATTCATTTTCATCATTTTCTCGCGCTACTTTGATATATATATATATATATATATATATATATATATATATATATATATATATATATATATATATATATATATATATATATATATATATATATTAACTTGTGAAGAGACTGTCCGATGTGCGAAGAATTGGAAGACTGTGTAAAAGGTAGGTTGATTATGTTAATGAGTGTTTGAGAGAGAAAGATCTGATTGTGGAGGGGGTTTGTGAGAGGGCGGGCTGGGGTCCTTCTGCCCAGGAAAGAACCTTCACTCATGATGAGATGCTACAACATAGCATCCCATCGACTTCCAAAAATTGATGGGTGGCTTTGTGGTTGATAAAGTATAGAGTGAGCTGGGTAGGTCTGGTAGTTGGGGTAGCTCGGGCCATGTTGCGGTCTATGTATGCGCATAGTTCTTCCTTCCATCGTCCTGTGGACGATGCCGCTATGAAGAGAGACCCTGTTACTACTCCCGATCTACATACTCTCTCGCCCTTAGCATTTAGAGCTGGCGAGAGGCGCTGCACCACCTCATTTCCATCTTCACTCCCTATCTTTTTTACAATTACTGATTCATAAAATTTAGTGTTTATCATTGGGTAAAGTGGTAGAGGTTGGCGGTTTTCGCCCAAAGCCTGAGTTATGTTGCGCCGGCCATGCATAATCCTCCTGCTGTCGTCCTGCCGCGCGTTTGTGGGTTCTTCTGCTCAGGAATGATGACTGGACGAAATGCGACACCACATGGCAACTCATCGCTAAAAGAGGGGGGGAGAGCAATTCGGGCTGTCTTGAGGGCTCGTCCAGGATGCTGGTTTTATTCCCACAATTTTATTGATATAAATAATCAATCACTTGTGCCTTGATTGAAATTGTGTTACATTTTTGAATGTCGAAAATGCGGGTTATGTTCCTGTTGAGGATCTCATTTGTGTGTTCGAAACTTTCCAGCCAACTTCGTACGATCAAGAATTAAAATTGCGAATTTATTTGCTTCTTAATAGCGTTTGGGTTGGGGGTGACATAGGGTCCCCGTTTTGGAGTAATTTGTAGGGCTGCGCACACCCTCCGTGGTCGTCCTTTGAATGGGGGGGGGGGGTCGTGAAAGAGTGCGGTCTTTTCTCATTTTGTTGTCGGCTTCTCTATATTGGGCAGAAATCGCGGCGATTTAAGTGCCCGGTCACGAACCAGTTTATAATCTTGTTCTGTCTCTACCATTCGAGAAGTGTCTTTTGTGTATCTGGGTCCGCACGTGTCTGCGCGTTGCACGTTCACGCGCTTAACAAGAATAAGCTCTATCAAGCCAGGACATAAACACTTGTTAAAATAAATTTATGGGTGCTAGAACACGTACGAAACACCTATTTTCTCGCGCTCATTCACATTCGTCTTTTGGGAAAGGTAACTAATAGCTGTTTCTTGGGATGAAAGAATTACTGGTAAATAAATATAAACAGACAGACAGACAGGTTGTTTGGCCGCTTCGCCATAAGTTGGAAGGGAGCGAAATATGCTTTTGTTTCGCTATCGTCTCTTGCCTTGCGCATATCTCGTGCGAGCCATTGTTTATTTTTTTTTAAAGTTGACGTTGGAATGGACTAAATTTAGGGCCTGTGCGCCCCTTGAAATAGTAGGCTTCAATGAACTGTCTCACTTTTCTGTGCCTTCCTCCCTCTAAATATTTTTTCGAGTAGATCGTCAATAAAGTTTGTTGTGAGATATATCGACGTTCATTTCCCCCCCCCCTCCCCCCATGTAATTTGAGGCTATTCGGGAACACTTTGTATATTACGTTTACCAGAGGCGTTTTCGTATGCAGAAGGGAAGCCCTCGCGCGTTTCTTTGTCTTTGATATCGCTCCTGTGAATCTATCAGGCCCTGTTTGGGGTTCAGTTTATTTCATTTTCGTAGCTTTCACGAATACAAGTGGGTAAAGTACCGTGATGGCGGGAGGGTCCTGCTTTTAACTAAGAAGTTCACCACTCCAATGTTTGTGCTATAAATTTCAGGGAAATCGTGTCTATAACTGCCCTTGCGTATCTTTTATTTTATTTCACCGTTACCCTATAATTTTGCTCCTTCTTCCTTTCTTTTTCTCACCCAAAATTTAATAAAATAAATATGGGGTTGGTGCTGCAAATACGCGTCTTTGAAGAAAAAAGATTCAATGTTTTGGTACGCAAGGAATCGAAGTTTTCCCTAAATTATGTTGTGAAATGAAAGGATTTAGTAACAAATTATTACTTCTAAATCTACTTGGACTTACTAGGCAAAACAGCTTTGGTTCTCTTACGATGTGTGCTCAATAGTTGAAAAGAATTTAATAGTAGAAGTAATAGATGGTGAAAGAAATAAAGAAGAGAGAAGGGAGAGGTTTTTGCCCTACTGATGAGGGCATCTATTTCCTTTTTGTCTTGGTTTTACTTATTCTTCTCTTTGTTTAATATTTCTTGGTGTGTTTATTTTGGTGTATGTAATTTTGTAGTATTATTCTTTGTTCTCTTAATCTTTTGGTGTACCTATTGTTGTCGGTAATTTTTTAGCTTTCAAGACTCTGTAAGGCAATCGAGTTCAGCAATTTACTTTGTGGTTGTGTTGTTTATATTTTAGCTGTTGTATCGTATCGTTCTTGTTTGCTTTTTAGTGTTTTACTTCTTAATACCTTCCGTTGCATTTTGTGTGTTGGTGTTCTTAATTTTCGAAAATTCGGTTATAATGTAGCTTCGCGTTATCGAAATGATTCTCCACCCTGAGAGACATCAAGTAAGTGCCACAGAGACGACGTGTGATTGTCCTCTCTAAGCCGTAGGGAGGCATTGCGTTTGGCTATGCTATTGTTGGTCGCCGCGTTAATGAAGAGATCTAAAAATTAACCAGACTAAAGGAAAAGAAATACTCCAGCGTTTTTTGAATGGTTTAACAAAATACATCTTTATGAATTATTAGGTTGGCAAGAAATTAATGTATTTTAGTAAAAGAAAAGTAAAATATTTTTAGTATACAAAAAATATTCGGCAAAGTAGTTTACCAGTTATTCTTAATATTAGCTCTCATGGCGTTCCACTAAGCCGTGGATTCCTCTCTTAAAAGAATGATTCGGTTTTGATGAAATGTCTGATCATTTGATACTCTTCCACTCGTGCAGAGGGGAACCCGTGTTGACTCTTGGACTTGCTACCTGGATGAACGGCACGCCCTCCCGGCAATCCAGCTACCCCGGCAGTCTCGAACTAGATTGAGACTACCTGGGCTATGTTCTTTCTAGAGATTTCTAGTTTACATTTGTTTCACCGCTTTCTTTGAAGTCTCTTCTTACCTTTTTTTTTTGTCGTTGGCGGCTAATATCATGGGCTAGTCGCCAACCAGCGTTCGTCCATTTATGCCTGCTCGGGGGCGATTATGGGGGGGGGGGAATCACTCCTCCATATTGGCTCGAGTTGGGGTGGGGTTAACATGCCGACATTCTTCCAGCCCTTTTTTTTATTCCCCCTCCCTCCCCCCCGTTTTTATTTTCTTATCTATCCTATTACGCACCCGCAAGGAGATGTAAGGTGACATGTAAACTTGTGCGCCCTCCCTGCCCCAACACGAGGATCTGCGGCTATATATCTTCCACGCGATGAGGAAGAACTTCCCAAACTAGCATATTAATTTGGGGGCGTGGGGGATGGGGTAATTTGGGCATGAAGTTGATCCGTGAAGGAATTTTATGTTCAGAAGCCTCATTTAAACGTTGCAATTGTTGAGGATTTGGTCAGTTTACAGATGCAACAATAGCCTGACGTTGTACACGTTGTTTTCGATACCGTTCATGTGGCACTCAAACACCATTTTTAGTCGCGTGCGTAACTCTATAAGTTACTTTGTCGGTCCGTTGGTAACCGTTTTACTTTTAAATGAGTTTTTTGGCAATAACATCATTACTATTCGGCCGATTCTAAAGAAATTTGAAACCCGTGTGTCGATTTACATTCTCTTTCGAATGATATAATTGCAAAGGTCCCCCCAAGGTTAGTCCGGGAATTATTGAAAGTTTTGAAGGTCATGAGTTAGAATAATTGAGAGCACATGACTTAGTTCTGTTGACTTTGTTGTAGTTTTTAAAAGTGCTAAATCATCACTTTAGTTATCTTTAAATAGATTATAAGTAAATTTGGAAGAATTTAAACAACTCTAAGAAGTACTTTTCTTAAGTCTTTTAAAAACGCTTTTTTAATTGATTGACAAGCTAATATTTGAACTTCCCCCTTAACTTTAAAGTGTTTCTAAATCTCCCCTCCCCCAAATATTTGTGCTATTTGAATTAATTAATGGTTTCATATTTTGAGATCTTCAAGCAGACATTTTTAGAAGGTTTTAATTTATCCCTTCGTCTGGTTGAACGGAGAAAACGTACGCATTTTTGTCCCGTTGGTGTCTTCTTATTTATCAACAGCTTCCATCCACTCTAACCCAGTCCCTTGGGGGGTTTACGACACAGGCTGTAGGATTGAAGGTTTTTTCCCAAGTGTTCGGAGGGATCGGAGGACATCTGCTCCTGAGGAGCAATTAATAACAACTTATCAAATGTGTTTCGTACTCGTGTTTCGTCTCCTCGCCATCATTTTTTTTCTCCCAGTGGGCGTTGTTCTCTTCCGTGTGGGCGCGCCGATCTTGTTCACCCGCGGCCTTAACACGCGTTAAGGAGGTGTGGGTCGTACCACCCAGATAGGGGAGGCTATCCTTTGCCATTAAGGTAATTAGGTTAGTTTGAACTTCAACTTCACCTCTCCTCATCCCGGATAAAGGTGCTAACTCACCGAGTTTGCAAGTCAGTCCCCGCAATGCGGATTTTTAAGTCCATGGTTCGAGTTCGAGTATCTGGGGTCTTCTGTGGGTACTTTGCGAAAGGTGCAAAGCTTCCTATTTGTTACTGTATTTGGGACTAACGATTTTTGGGGGTATCAAAAGGGTGTCGGTAACTATTTGAATAGCTGCATGTTTGAAAGAATTTTGTGTCCGCTCGTATCTTAGCACCTTGACTAGTCCCTTTCGGCTATTTAGGCTGCGTTCTTGCTACACACTTTCACTTCATCAGGCGTCATGCTTCGGTGGTAATCCGGAGATTCTTAAGCTGGACCCCGTTTGCGCGAATTTCGTTTTGGCGAACACATTAAGCAAAACATGAACGAATAAAAGCAGATTGAGCCAAAATCAGCCTGGCCAAATTTAAGATTCAGATGACAAAAACAATCAAACTTTGAAATGAGAGAATACACATTTAACATGAGTATTTATTATGTTGAAACAAAATTGCATGAATCAGGGTTAGGTTAGGTTGTATCCACTTTATTTTATTTTGCCCACGTTCATTAAAATAATATCCAGATGATTGGTTAAAGTAAAGTACAAATTAAATGTACCGACCACGACCAGCGACTTGAATAAATGTTACAAAGCGAGTTAGGATAGTCTTCGTTCGCACATAAGATGTTTCTTTCAAAAATATTCGTTCATTTATAATTCTCTTTTAGTGTATCGTTCAAAACCATCTTCACTCTATTGTTCAAACGGACTTCGACCCACAGGTATGAAGTCACTGAGAGAGATAGGTTTTATGAATGTCACATTCACTCCAAAAGAGAAGTTTTAAGCAGACGGAATAACAGTCGGATGAATGACTGAAGGGACGCAGTGAACGTGAGTACAAAATGAGCTAAATGAGGGTGGGCGATACAGCATGCCTTGTCTGCTACTTGAGGCTCACTCGAGGGGAATACATCTCAGAAGGAGAACTTGGGTTTTTGAAGTGTCTGCGTCTGACAGAATGCATTATGCTCCAGCACCTACCGGTTGAGCATCTTGCCCTGTCGCCAACTACTCGCATTTTGACCCTGGCCAACCTTGACGATGCCTACGTCGCCGAGAGGGAAAAATCAAGCCCTAAACCTCTCGGATTCAGGTCCAGCAAACCTCTTCGAGGTTTTGGTGTAACTCGAGTTTATGGCTCCTATGAGTCTGTCCAAGGAGCAACCATGAAGGATACTAGCTAGCATTGAACGTTTATCGTCACGCCTCCGCTCCCAAAGCTTTTACAGTACCCGAAGTTTTCCTTTCGTGTATATTGCTTTTATTTAACACTTTGTTGTTGGGCGCATGCTCCGGTGCTTTTTTTTTGTTTTGGTCTAGTGTGTATTGTTTTTAATATGGCCTAATAATAGTTAAAATTAATGACGGCGACTTATGCTCTTGGTGACAGTCTGTAGAGGAATTACAACATAAAGCCTCCCGGAGGGCCAGGCGGACATATACGTAGGGGAGTCAAAAAGTTCTCAGACAAATGGCATAAAATTTTTATTTGTAATAATACTGTAATCATTTTTCTACATAAGCTCCATTAACATCTATACACTTTCTTAATCTATGAATCCAACGGTAAAGACCATCTTTGTAGAATTCACGGGGTTGTCTCTGGCACCAAGTAATGACCTGCTTTTTTGCTTCATCTAATGATTGAAACCGGGTTCCTTTTAGGTGTCCCTTTAAATTTGGTTAGGTTAGGTTAGGTTAGGTTAGGTTAGGTTAGGTTAGGTTAGGTTAGGTTAGGTTAGGTTAGGTTAGGTTAGGTTAGGTTAGGTTACCTAACCTAACCAAATTTAAAGGGACACCTAAAAGGAACCCGGTTTCAATCATTAGATGAAGCAAAAAAGCAGGTCATTACTTGGTGCCAGAGACAACCCCGTGAATTCTATAAAGATGGTCTTTACCGTTGGATTCATAGATTAAGAAAGTGTATAGATGTTAATGGAGCTTATGTAGAAAAATGATTACAGTATTATTACAAATAAAAATTTTATGCCATTTATCTGAGAACTTTTTGACTCCCCCTCGTACATTAAAGTCCTCCCCCTTGCGCAGAAATCAGGAGAATCGAGCCACATGAGGAGACTCGTGGGAACGTTAGCCGGCGAACAACAGTCTAACTGCCTACCCTGTTTGATCTCCTCGCCGCCTAGCTAGTTGGAGCGAGCCGCGGTTGCTAAGGTGACCACAAAAGGCCCTTAAACGGCGCTCAAAAGATCCAATAACCTACGAGATCCGTAGGCCCGTGGTTAAATCGCCAAAAAGCGGTGCCAGTCAAAAGGCACTCCAAGGATGGTGACGGTTGGTGGTGTCTCTAATTAACAAGCCGACTTGGGCACCGCGGTGCCAACTTCCTCATCCCTCGCTCTCCCCTCTGCGGCCTCGCCCCTTCCCCCTTAGATGGGGCAGTCGCCCGCCTATAAATAAGACCCTGAAGGAAAGAGTAAAGATTATTATTCGGTGGGAAACGATAGAGGACCAGTTCAGGAAGATCGGTCCTTCGCCCATTTCGATATAACCAAGATTATTCGGTGGGAGACGATAGAGGACCAGTTCGAGAAGATCGGTCCTTCGCCCATTTCAATTTAACCAAGATTATTCGGTTAAAGACGATAGAGGACCAATTCGAGAAGATCGGTCCTTCGCCCATTGTGATATAACCAAGATTATTCCGATGAGAGACGATAAAGGATTAGTGTCGAGAAGATCGATCATTCAGCCAGTCAAGATTATTCGGTAAGAGACGATAGAGGATCAGTTCGAGAAGATCGATCCTTCAGTCAGTCAAGATTATTCGAGGAGATACGATAAAGGATCAGTTCGAGAAGATCGATCCTTCGGCCAGTAAAGATTATTATTCGGTTAGAGACGATAGAGGATCAGTTCGAGAAGATCGATCCTTCACCCAGTAAAGATTAGTATTCGAGGAGAGACGATAAAGGATCAGTTCGACAAGATCGATCCTTCACCCAGTAAAAATTAATTCGAGGAGAGACGCTAAAGGATCAGTTCGAGAAGATCGATCCTTTCCCCAGTGCCGAATTAACATAGAACGTTAAGTTTTGTATCGGTGCCATACCGAAGAATCCTTTACAAACTTAGAAGAAGTCTGACTGGAGAAAAGAAAACCCGCTCACACTCGAGTGACTCTTACAGCTCAAACTCCGTAAGAAGGAGAGGAAAAGAACCAATCCCCAACGAGGTTCCATTTGTTAAGTACGGGAGAAATTCCCTAGTATACCCCAAAACTAGTTGGGAACCCGGCGTTAAAGACTAGGATACAAATAGGCTTCAAGAGCAGCCAGAAGAGGACTCCTTGAGCTAGAGAGCACAACAACTCCGTCTTTTAAACGTAACAGGAGGCCAAATTGCAATAAGAAGTTGACATCGCCCCCCCCCTCCTCTCTCCACCTTATCTCGTGAAAGAAAAAAAAGCTCCAGCCGCTCGCCGTAGAAAAAGAAGCGCGGAAAAATCCCTCTAGTGGCATCCGGCAACCCCTGATCCTATCTGTCATGTAAGTTAGAATGACCATTTATATTCATATTGCGTTAGTATGAGTTTATTACGGTACTCAAATTAACTGAAGTAGAAACAATTGTGCGTGAACCCCGTCATATTTACTAGTAGAAGAGTGTAATTTAATTTGATGTTTAACGCTAATCTAAAAGGGTCACGATAAAATAACTAATCGGCAATTGGTTTGTTTACGCGGAGCCTATTTTTTATTGTTGTCATTAATAGATTTTGTAATAGGCCCGGTTGCAAGCGTATTTAACCTCGGTTAACTTATGAGGTGAATATAAATATTTTTACTGTTTTTTTTGGTAGTTAATTGTTAAATTTAAAATATATGTTTATTTTAGGATAATTCCTGGTCGTTTCACTAAATCCTTACGTGTTTGAGGCGGATCTTCATTGCATTCTTCGATACACTCCCTACCAGCAATTTTAAAAAGAAGATTTAATACCAGCCTTGGACAGTTGACTTATGTCCGCCTACCCCCCCCCCCCCTTCCTTCCTCCCGCAACCACCTCAATGGGGTAGCGGAGTCAAAATGAACTGGACTGCCACTCATTTAGCTTTGCTCCAACTATGCCCGTCTCTGTGATAGACATAATTGGGGGCGCCAAGGAAAGCAGGTTTGAAGAGTAGCCCACTGTGGAACTCGGCGTCTGAGGCACCCGGACAAGGGGCAGGACTGCAACTTCTGGGGGAGAGGGTCACCCGCCTTTACTTTTCCACCCTGCGAGCCCAGCCAGGACCATATGTATCCCGGCTGCAGCACTGATACCCAAACCCTCGAGTGGCGGCACCCCCGGTGAGCGATAGTTGATTCCTCACTAACCAACAAAAAGTCCGTCATACAACACACATAGAAAGGGCCTCCCCGGATTCACCCATCATCATCACTATAACAGAGAGTGGGTTACCATCAAAGTACTTAAAAGGAAACGAGCATCCATTCACCGACAAGCAACCAGCCATAATCAGAGTGGCGCACATAAACAAATTTCAAGGAGCATTCTAAGGACGATTCAGCCCCGAGGGGCAACCATCGCAAGAAGATAGCGCAGAACGGGACAACAAGGAACCCACTGCGCACCATCAGCGGGCAAAACAGGCTGACCAAGAATAAGGTGTTTGAGGTCGTCTACGGGCGGCTGAAAATCTCCATGATAAGGTTACTGGACGTTGCAACAGGCTATGTGGCAATTTGCGAGACAGAAAAAGATGTAGAGTATATCACGAAGGAAGAGGCAATGGAGACACTACGGGAGATAAGCCTACAACCTGCTATCCCCCCACAGATCCTGACCCATAGGAGCTTGGTCTGCAGGAGGTTAGATCCATGGATAGGCGGGCACACAAAAGAAGAAATTCGACAGGAGATAATGAAGAACCACGCGTAGGCTAAAGTGTCAGAAATAATCAAGTTTAGAAATAAACGCGACAACTCAGAATACTCTCACGTCTTCAAAATCATCATATCCGATACCATCATGGCACAAAAGGCAAAAGAATGTGGGTTGTTGCTGTTCAAAGCAAAAATTAGCGGGAACAGATCGAGAGGGAAGAGTTTATCCCTATATAATTCTGCTTCCGATGCTATAAGATGGAGTAGCATGCCTCTAAAAACTGCCAAGCCCCAGAAGAGGTATGCTCCAAGTGCAGTGAGACTGGCCATCATTGGAAGAACTGCAGCAGCTCGTACGATAAATGTGCAAATTGCGGGCAAGGGCACCTAACGATGGCCATGGCCTGTCCAAAGAAGAAGGAGCTAATCCAAAAGAAAATCCAAGAGAGCAAGCAGGAGGAGGCTATAAGGAGAAACACCACATACGTGCTGGTGGCAGAGGCTGCATACTCAGAGGCAGAGAGCAAAAAGACTTACCTTCGTATCGAAAACGAAAACTCCACACAAAAATTCTGAAATGCATGTCAGGAATTTAATTCAACCGGGAACTTTTCCAAAGAATTAAATCAAACGTTGGCCAAAAATGGATTGAGTGAAATATGGTTTCCAGATAACCCTCCATCAGGGGACGTCCTACAGTTACAAATGATACTAACACGAAAAATAGACACACAAGGCTCGAAAGAAAGCAAAAAGACCACAAATGAAGAGTCAAAGTCGAAAGAAGAATGCAGAATGCCAGACCTGCGGATTGAGGCCTAAAAGGCGAGGGAAGAAGCAAACAAAAGGGCAATCAACCTCAAAAGGAACAAAAGAAAATAGAAGAGACAACATACTTCTTGGATTCTTCAGACACGTCCGACTCTGAGATCCCCAGCAAGGATCAATGCTAAGCAAAGTGGGAAACTAAGAAACCCCTCGATGCAGACAGGATTAATCTTACGATCTATGCATCGGAACAACTTCATTTCCTCAAAGACATCGAATCACGACGAGGAAACAATCGAGGAGGCACTCCTTAACCACATAGTGTACCTACATCCGAACACATGTGAGCAATTATCCTATACGGAGATTGTGATATTAATGTTAATGGATGAGAGGGAAAGGGCACGGCATATGGCAACATATTCCGAAGGTTCGACCCCGACATTATGACAGAGCACGGTATCGATACAAGATAAAGTATCAAGAGTTCGGGCTACAAAATAGTCATGAACAGCCGACTATGGTAACACGAACGAGAGGGGTCGTACCTTGGAAATGATTATGGATAGGAACGGACTTCCCGACCTATATCACCGACAGGTCAACAACAAGGCCTGACCTAATCATGACAAGCGGCGACTTCCCGTTTAACCACCATAGCGAGCCAGGCCCAACAGTACCCAACGACCATATAGCGATCCTGACGACAATCTCGGTCGCACTGATCGAGGTTCCGGTCTATCTCCGCAAAAGCTACGCTTCGGCCAACTGGGGGCGCTATAGAGAACTCAGTAGATTCGAACCAGCTGACCTAGGAGAGGCAACATTGGAGGAGATTGACGGGGAGCTGGAGAGGATAACTACCGCTATCATTGAGGCAGACCGCAAGTGCGTACCAAAAACAGGGTAAAAAAACTCCCCCACAACCCAGATGGATAGAGGAGATGTGCCAGATCGTGAGGGTATACAGCGAGGTGTACGAAGAAATAAGAAGAGCAGGGCCGAACCGGGAACGAAGCACGCTCTTACGTCGTTTAAGCGAATAACTTAGGCTGGCAATCAAGATTTAACAGGCTGAGATATGAGACAACCTGATAGCCAAACTAGACGTCGAATTGAACCCGGTAGAATTCTGGCGTAACATTTGGAAACTAAAAAGACTACTGAATAGAGAGAAGACGCGCATAAAAGAGGGCGACGACTACTTGGAGAACCCGGCGGTATTGGAAGGAAGATTTCGAACACCTGAGGACAATGAATAGTTCGACTAGGAATTCGAAGGCCGACTGATTGATGACCTCAATCAAATAATACATCGTACGCACCCGCACAACTACGTTGACGAAGGGATGGAGATGGCGGACCATGGCCGACCAACAAGAACAGAAGAGTTCAGGGCGACTGTAAGATCTTTTAATTAAAAGTCACCAGGCTACACGGGTATAACGAAAAACAATTGGCTACATGCCCAAAGATCATTCGGGGAATCACGAACATCCTGAACGCGTCCCTGAATACGGCCTACTTCCCTGACGGTTTAAAAGTGGCGAAAATCATTTTTATTCCCAAAGGGAACAAACCCCCCCGATCAATTGGTTAACTACAGGCCGATCTCTCTCCTACAGTTTCTGGGCAAAAATTTACGAAAAGCTTTTGGCAGACAGGTTACAAGATCAACTCACAGTGCTGGACGCCCGCAACCCTCCACAGCACTGTTTCCGCAAGAAAAGAGGGACAGATACAGCCTCGCCCTTCTAACGGTTAAGCTCACCCTCTGCAAAGCTGAAGGGAAGTACGTAGATGTGGTGTTGCGTGATGTGCAGAAGGCCTTTGATAAGGTTTGGCTGAGAGGTCTCCAATACAAGATCTTAGGCCTCCAGCTTAACCCGACCCCGGAAAGGGTCCTTTGTGACTACATCATGGAGAGGAGATCCCAAATATCGATCGAGGACTCCTGAAGACCCGAATTCGAACTCGAGGCGGGTGTCCCACAAGGCAGCTCTCTGAGTCCTTTGCTGTACTTAGTGTACACATTGGACCTACCTGCTCCAGTGGGGGACGATGTGATGTATCTGCAGTTCGTAGATGACATCACACAAATCGTCCCCAATCCCTATAGGAACGCTGGATTTCCAGCAAGGCAGACATATACCGAAATAGATAACATCAACAGGTACGAGAAAAAATGGAAAATAAAGACAAACCGCCAGAAGTTCCAGATCCTCCCAGTTAACCGAAGAAAGCTTGAGGACGTCATCGTCAACGACGAATTATACCCTTATTCTAATGAGGGTAAAGTTTTAGGCCTCCAAATCACCACAAAAGCCTACAAGAAGCATATAAACGGTAAAATCTCCCTAGCCAAAAGAGAACTTGGCAAGAAATACAGGTTCAAAAACCTCAGCGCAAAGAACATCACAAAGCTGTACACTGCACTGGTGCGCTAAACATTAGTGTATCCTGCAGTGGTAACGCAAGCAGCAAGTTCTACCTCTCTCAGACAAATGCAGAGTGCAGAACGAAGCTACTCTGCTAATAGCTGGTGCGCGCAGATTGGACTATATTAGGCTGACGGTTATGCCTGAAAGAGCAGGCCTGATGCCACTAAATATGGAGCTCCAGAGGCTAAGGAGAAACACCTGGAGGTCTCTCTTCTCCAGCGGAAGAAACTGCTCCCGGGAAGCCCTGATTGCAACCTACACTTAAATAAGACCACACTGCTAGGACAAGAACTACCGATACAAGAAAACCAAACCAATAAAAGAAAATCCATTACTAACCGAACAAAAGAGGTCAAGTGCCCACAACCGTAAAGAATAAAAATAAAGAAAAAAGTGCCACATCAATAAAAAACAAACAACAAAATAAATCAAAAGAGAAAAAGGAGGCAAAGTGCTCCCCAAATCTAAAATAATAAGAGGCGTAGTGCCCACGAAAAAAAAAGTAAACGGGTAACGAGTTAGCACAAAAATAATTGAAAGGCTTGAATGCCAACGACGGGGGAAAAAGTATAGGGTCTTTCAACAAGGACGCTCGAGCTTTGTCAGGCGATAGTGGCCATGTTGTTAAAGCAACATCTGGCAACCTCACTGTCAACTGTTCAGTAGTACTTGGCAAGTCGTGATGTAAGGTTATAGTGTTGAACAGCGTGTGCAAATCATCAAATGTTATTATCAAAATAAGTGCTCCGTTCGACAAACGTTCCGCACATTACGTGATTTCTATCCCCGCCACAATCGTCCAGCCGAGTCCACTGTTCGACACTTGGTGGCCAAATTCGAGGCAAAAGGGTCGATCAACAATCAGCCCACACCGGTACGTCACCGAAACGCAAGGTATGCTAAAAACATCGCTGCTCTAAATGAGAGTGTACGGGAAAATCCGAGGCAGTTAATTTCTCGTCGTTCACAAGAACTTGGCCTTTCTGCGACTTAATTTTGTCGAATTATGGGTAGGGATTTGGGTTTGCACCTGATATGGATACTGACGACCTGTGGTTCCAAAAGGACGGCGCTACGTGCCACCCTGCGCACGCCACGATAGACATTTTGCACCAGCGATTTCAGGGCAGAGTCATCTCGCGCGGCGGCGACGTCAACTGGCCACCGAGATCATGCGATTTAACGCCATTAGACTACTTTCTTTGGGGCTACCTTAAATCGCAGGTCTATGCGAATAATCCGCAAACAGTTGATGTGCTCAAAGTCAACATAACGAACACCATCCAGCAAATTCAGCCAGATTTATGCGACAAAGTCATCGAAAATTGGGCCTCCCGAATACGTTCCACCAAGCGAAGCCGCGGCGGACATTTGAACGACGTCATATTCCACACTTAATGCCATAAAATGTCCTTTCAAATTTAAAATAAATTGAGTGCATATATCACACACAACTTGTTTTATTTACATTTAAAAATCAAGCGACCTTATTGAAAGACCCTTTATATATTATATATTAAAAAAATAAAAGTATAACAAGGAAACAAATGATCTTCATGCGATCGATCAACTCATCCGCCAATGGTCTATCCTGGCGGCTCTGAAGGCAAAATTATAAATAAAAATAAAATATAAATTTAAAAAAAAGAAAACGTGTGATACCCTCTACACCAGGGCAAACCCTGCAATAACCCTTTTCGTGAACCTATCAAATCTCTAACTAATTTCTCACTTTGTACATAAAGATCAAGTACCTATGTAAACAGGTGGCTCCAAGCTTTAAGAGGTTATTTTGCGTTATTGATACCCTCCAATAGCTTGAAGCCGGTAAAGCTTTTCCGGGTGCTGTATCTATCTTCCTGGCCCCGCTGCGGGCTACCCTGTATTGACTGCTCCACCTTGGTACCTAGAGGAGCAACACGTCCTTCTGACCCGAGTGTCACAGTTACCCACCATCTTGCATAGCCTCCCGCCCCTATTGCCTGTAATTGTGCAACCCCTCCCCCTCCTGTCCCACTGTTTGAAAGACTTGCGGCTTTATTTCATCATGTTTTTTTTCAATCTGGAGAAGGCCTCTGATACCGCTTGGC
Organism: Ceratothoa steindachneri; assembly: GCA_963969495.1. Classification (NCBI taxonomy): domain Eukaryota; kingdom Metazoa; phylum Arthropoda; class Malacostraca; order Isopoda; family Cymothoidae; genus Ceratothoa; species Ceratothoa steindachneri. The sequence continues at coordinate 182,298,504 of OZ018323.1, forward strand.
TCTACAGTATCATGGAGACCCTCTCCACCATGGGGGCGAGGGATATTTGCCTCCAAATTTTTATATGCGAGTTCTTGCGAGATCATCGATTCCGCGTACGGGTTGGGGTTAGCCTTATTTGGCCCAGTAGAGCAGGAAGAGGGTGTCCCACAAGGAAGTGTCCTCTGTGTACCACTCTTTGCCCTGAGCATCAACCGTATCACATCGGTGCTGCAGTAAGAGATGTTCTCGTTACCTTCTACGTGGACCACCTTTCGAACTCCTTTGGTGTCGCCCAGATGCCTAACCAGTAACGCCGACTCCAACAGGCACCTCTCGCCATGCCGAAACTCAAGGGTTTCGGGGTTAGTTTTTTGGGAGGGTTAAGACTAAGGTGCTGCGCTTCTATTGCCACCCACGGCTTCACTCCGACACGGAATTGCTCCTAAATGGTGCTTGCCTGGATTTGGTAGAGTCGCGCCGTTCCTTGATCTTGATTTTGACTGACGTCTCACTTGGGAGGCGCATATTCGCAGCCTTTGTGTGTCTTGTACCCACACCATTGACATTTTTCTTTCCATGTCGGGGCTGCTCCTCTGGTCGTTCCAACCTAGACTACGTATCCAAGTTCTACGCGTCCTCAGTCGAGCGTGAATTGCGGAAGCTGGACTCGATCCATCATGCTGGTCTACTTTGCCGACCAGTTCCTTCTGCATATCTACTTTAGAGACCCTTCTTATGGATGCTGGGCAGATGCCGCTCACTTCACGACGTACATAAAGCATAATGCGCTTGCAGGCGCGAGCCTAGCGTCTCCCTCGGACCCCAACGCATCTCATTTCATCCGCGACCTATCTCATCTGTGTGTATTCCGCGCTGGAGTTCTCTCCTGCATATCCGACTGTGTTTAGCTGGAGTTTTTGAACGATGTTGGCCTATTCCATACTATTTGATTTTTTTTTCTTTATTGTTGGTTGCGCGCTTATGTCCCTGTGGGGGGATAGTGTCTTTTAGAGCACCTAAGTGTGCCTTTTAATTGATCTACTTGTTGATTTATTATGATTGTTGTTTCTTTATTTATAGTTTAGTATTAAATTAGTAGATACATTTGTCGGTCTATTTTTTTATATAAGGTTTTCCGCGAAAATTAAAAAAAAATCCTTACCATTTAATCAAAATTGTTATCTTACAATACATAAAATCTTTAAAAAACATAATTATATATTAAACTAAGATGCCCATCTTTAATCGCGATAGTTTAACTCATCACTGAAATATCAACTAAGAACATTGATTTTCAAATTTCCCAATTATTCTCCTACAAAACTGGACATGGCCCATATTACTATTTCTACTCCCTTGGCTACTGCAACCATGTTTAAGCACACCACAAACCCCCTTTAATTATTATTTTAAAATTTTATTTTTCCTTCCGTCTCATTCTTTTTATCATTACCGTTCTTTTTCCACCTTTTTTTCCATTCCCCGACAGTTTTAGTCGCGTGCGAGTCAGGTCGCAAATGACTCTACATCTCTCTATGTCTGTCGATCGGTCCCCGTTTTGCTTTTTTTGTGTTTTTGTAATAACTGTAACTATTCGGCTGATTCTAACGAAATTTGAAACCCTTATGTTGTTTAACATTCCCTTTCAAATAATATAATTGCCAAAGTCACCCAAGGTTAGCCAGGAAATTATTTTGGGGGGGCAATAACAGCATAATTATTTGGCCGATTATAATGAAATTTGAAACCCTTATGTTGTTTAACATTCTCTTTTGAATGCTATAATTCCTAAAGTCCTCTCAAGTTTAGCCAGGGAATTATTTTGTTTTGGCAATAACATCATAACTATTCGGCCGATTCTAACGAAATTGTAACCATTATATTTTTTTACATTCCCTTTCAAATAATATAATTGCCAAAGTCACCCAAGGTTAGCCAGGAAATTAGTTTTGGGGAGGCAATAACAGCATAATTATTTGGCCGATTATAATGAAATTTGAAACTCTTAAAGTGTTTACATTCTCTTTCGAATTGTAGAATTACAAATGTCCTCCCAAGGATACTGCGGGAATCATTGAAAGTTTTCAAAGTCGTAAGGACATAAATCAGAATAAGGGAGGGCACGCGACTTTTTGGTCAGCAGACCTTGTTTAATTTTACTTTTGAATATAAATATTTATTTTAACTTTTGACCTTAACATTACCGAGATTCTAAACAAATTTAACTCAAAACGAGTTTGCATTGAAATTCTACTAATTTACCTAAGTTTGAGCCTTTAGTCCTCCCACATACACACTAATACACTTTCATACTTTCACCGTTACTTTTTTACGATTATTATTATCGATATTATCATTATTACACAGGAATGCGTTTGAACATTTCTGGGATCAAGTCAACGTTTTCTTAGCTAATTATTATTTATTGTTTAGATATGGTGAATTAAAACATATTACTAGTTTTTTCAAGCAATTCTACTTTTTTATATCAAGTTGAAAACTTTAAAGATATGAAAATAACGTATGAAATTAGCACATTTATTTTACCTAAAGCTTACTTAACTTAAAAGATGATAGATTGAAAATATATGTAAATGGCAACATAATTACAATCATTTAATAAATTACTTTTTCAAAGGTTTTCGTTTGTGCTGCACATCTGGACTATCTCTTGATTCACCAGAGGTAGTGTGTAGTAAGGATGTTCACATCCCAACCGCCCTGGTACACCTCTCTCTCTTCCATCATTCGAACACCTTGACAACGCGCCCTTGCCCGTCGCTATGATCGCCCCAGTTGTCTGGAAAGTAGTGCAGACGCGAGCTGAGAAGAGGCACCTTTACAATCATGAATGCATCAAGAAACTGGATGGAAGTTTTCCACAAATTTGTCTACAACACATTCATAGTGTGGATTTGTCTAAAATGTTGGTGACATTTTAAAGCTAGGCGTTTTTCTCCTCTCTTTTTTTATCTCTCCATTTATTTAGCGAATTTAACATCTCTCATGACCTTGCCCCTGCTTGAGAACCATAAAAAATACCGGATTCCAGTTTAGTATCGCTGAGATGTTGGAATGTATGTTTGAAAAGCAGATCTTTGAAAGAAGAATCTCTCACATGGGGTGATGGGTAGTTGAAATTGAATGCTTGGACTGTCGCATTGGATCTCTCTTGCTCTCTCTGGGGGATTTGTGAGGTTAGGGTGTTGGGATATTTGCCATCCAGTCTCTTTCCTTGCCACAATGATGTTTGATTTCTCGTCATCCGACTCATTATTGTTTTTCATGATTGTTCTTTGATTCGCTTCTTCCTGCGGCTCGATTGATCATTATCATCTTTAGTGTTGCCTTTGATGCCTTCTGGAGGCAAATCTGTTGATCTACCTGTGTTTGTGTGTGTGTAGGTGATTTCATTAATTGGCTGTGGTTGTTTTTGTCTCGCGAACGGTCGACGGCAGTATGTTTGGAGGGTCGGTCGAGTGCAAGGACGTGTTCACGCCCACAGCACTCCGTAGATGGGCCGCGGACGCGCTGCACGGCCGCTGGTCTTGAATCCTTGCATAACATCGAAAGGAGGAGCTCAAATGCGACTTGCACACACACACACATTATATATAGTTTAACATTAGAATTCTTAATTCTATTAAATAGCTAGAGTAAAATGGCATACAATTAGGGTGAGTTAATTTGTGCATGTCGAATTTTAAAGGGAGAACTATGCCTCTATGATACAATTTGGAGAGAGGTAGTCGTTTATTTGGAATTTAAGTTTGTTTGTTTGTTTGCTTTGGGTTTTTTTTTTCAAGTGAACAGAGAGTCTAAAATTCTTAGATCATTGATCTTTGTGGCACCACTACGTATTTTGAAGTTGTTGATGGATGGAAATATTCCACTTACTTATTTGTTAATATGTCGGTCGATGAGTTTCAGAGGGAAACCATCGTCACTGAAACACTTCTCAATGGCCATAAATTCTTCGTACAAGGCGAGAGAGAGAGATAGATAGATAGATAGAACAGACAGAAACGACCCTATGGAGGAGTGTATGAATTGCTTTTAAGCTTAGAGAAAATAAAATATTAACAAACTTCTTTCTTGTTATCCGGGTAAAGCTTGCCTTAACCACGCTTTTGTACCTAAACTAATCAAATATTGGTCCCTCTCATATTTTGAGCCATAGACGTATAAATTGACCGTGGAATTAGTCGCATTTCGTCATAAAAAGTTTCCATATATGGATTTAAGGATTGTTCTTTCTTTGAATCCAAGGAACCAGTCCCATTTGGAGAGCCCTCAAATCTTATTTATCACTTCACTTGTGCATTTTGTGGTGCATCGTATAAAAGGGGATAATTAAGTATATGGAGCTCTGAAAGCTTGTAAATAGGAATTGTAGCCCGGGGCGTGAACGAGCAACATTGAAGAGCACATCTCTCACTTCACACAACCTCAACATTCATTGACGTCTGCCTCTAGATTCGTGAAATTTCCTCTGGAAGTTAGCGTAAGGGCACTTACATCATTCCACAACAGTCACACTGAAAAGGCGATAGTACTGTGTTTGTACAACTCACTTGTCTGACCGCACCAGTCTTGGAGTATGCCGTACAATTTTGGAGTCCTTCGTTTCGAAACGATATTGCGAGATTGGAACGCATGCAAGAGGGCAACCAAACTGATTCCCTCTATCAGACACAAAAGTTACGATGATAGATTAAGGGAATTAGATTTGTTCTTGTTGGAAACCCGGAGACTGCGTGGTCAGCTTATCGAAGTGTTTAAAATACTTCGAGGCTTCGATAATGTCGACTACACGAATATTTTCCAACTTAGTGAGGGCAGAACGAGAAATCACGGCTACAAACTTGAACTGAAGCGTTACAACCGTGACCTGAGTGGTAAATTTATTTTTTCACGTACAGCATCTGCGGTAGCTGGAACGCACTTCCAATGGAAATTGCCAACAGCAATTCTGTTGATTAGTTCAAGTCAAGACTGGACAAAGTCTTGAAAAGTGGCCGTTTGGGCACTTAAGACGTTGAACAGAACTGTGCCTGCTCAACTTTTAGCCCAAATGTACCCTCTTTTAATGGACCGTAAGGTCTCCTAGGGTACTTCTTGTCCTTGTAGCTCTTTTCTTGGGGTATATCGGTCTCGTGAGCGCAGACATCGGTATATGCTTATTACTTCGGTCGATCTATACAATTCCAATGGGATGACCCAACGGTTCGGTTGAATGCCACTTTATTTTTAAAAAAAGGGGCGAAAGGGAAGACTTCAAAAATGACAATTACAGAGCGCCAGCAAGGACTTCTTAGTCCACTCAAAGGCCGGTCCATTCTATACTAATATGCTAGTAATCCTCCTTTGTATATTGTCGCCACGATGCTCACTCACGCGTCATTCAATCCGCAACTGGGCTCCTCCGTATTTAAACAATATCATTATTCGTAAAATAACTATCAATTTTGTTTTAAAACTATTCCCACTACTAGCATTTACTACATCCGCGTGGGGGGTGCGTTCCATTTATCGATGATTTTAAAGGTGAAAGTTTATTTAACTATGTTCGTTTGAAACCTCCTCCGTCCTTTCAGTTTAAAACCGTTGTTCCGTGTGATCCAAAGGTCGGACTTAAAAAAAATAATCATAATTTACGTTTTCAAATTTATTTCAAATTTTGAATACTTCGATAAGCTCACCTCGCAATCGTCTAAAGATTCAAGGATTTATTGAGTAGGTAATACAATAAGTTTTTACAATTATTTAAAATTAAACGGATATATGTAGAAAATAAATGGTAATAGTGGTGAAAGGTTTTATTAAATTAGCGGAGAGTAAGAAATAAAGAGGTTTCCCCCGAAATTGTCATGGGATCATATTTTTAAATCCATACCTTAGTTATTTTTGATAGTATTGGGTTTGTTTTAGTAATAAAAGCATATTACAAATTTTTAGGATTTTACTTGTTATAGTATTTACATATTATAGTATTTCAATTATTTTAATACTTCCATTGTTAATTTTACTATTTACATATTCGTTATTCTTTACATATTATAGTATTTCGGTTATTTGAATACTTTAATAGCTTATTTTGATGTTTATACACTCTTAATTCATTACTATCTTATCTAATGTTTATTAATTGCTTGTATTTATTTTTATCATATATGTTTATTATTAATTACTCTGGTATCGTTTAGGACTATTTTTAATTACTTGAGTATCGTTTAACAATTCAATTATTTTAATACTTTCATTGTTTATTATACTGTTTATATACTCGATTTATTATTGCCGTTATAACTACTTTTTACGTACTTTTCTTTATTTCATACTTTGCTAATTTATTCACTAATACTAATATTATTTATTTTGAACACTTTACTTTTCACTTTTAGTTATTTTATTTTATTTTAGAACACTTCACTTTTCGTTATTTTAATTTTGCACATTTTCATGATTTGACTTAATTGTTTATTCACTGTTGTTGTTTTAATCACTAATATTTTTGTTATTCACCTATTCTTATCCACTTGCGTTCACTTTTTCACTAATCGATTTCTGACGTTTTCTGTCCACTTTTTATTTTCTTATATGTGGACACTTTGACGGCGTGTACGCACGAGTCCGGAATGTACATAGCGCCTTCCATCAACAGTCCTATTTCTTTCGGCGTCCACGGTCCCTAGAAGGTCCCCTTGTAGTTCCTGCGAAGAAGTCCGTCGAGTAGTCGTTCTTGTTCTTCCTTTACGGGCTTGCAGACGACTGTGCCGAAGACCTTGAGATCCACTTCTTCGCCGTCACCGAAGAATCCTCTTAGTAAAATATCCCTTTTCTGATGTACTCAGTAGTGGAACATAATTTGGATACTCGTAGAGAATAGTGGGTGAAAATTAAAGAAGGGTGGGTTTTGCCCCGGTGTTGAGGGTATCGCAAGCATTTTAATTATTTTTCGTATTTGCGTTCTTATTTTTTTAGTTCTTCACGTTCTTCTTTGATCTTACTTTTGTCTACTTTGTGCTGTTCTTATTTTGTGTGTATTTTAAGCTTTCGAGCCTTTATAGGCGGTCGATTTTTGCTGTTTACCTCGTATTTTAGTTTGTTGAGGTTTTCTATTTTTTGTTAACAAAAAGAAACGGTTTTTTTTCATGTGTACTCTTGTTTCATCGTGTTTGTGTTTTTATGTCAATATAGGTGTAATATTGTCCTTGGAGCAGAGTTTAGTGCTTTGGAAATGTCGATTGCTGGCAGCTTTTTCTCGCAATCTGGCAGGTATATTGATGTTGCCATTCGTTCTTCGTAGTTCTGGGATGATATCATTTGCCAGTGTTGACTAGACCTTTTTGCCCAGTTTCCGCGTCACGATAATGATGGACTCCAGTCGTTGTCTGTGGTGCAGATCCCTTTGCCGGAGATACTCTCTCCTACTAACTTTGTTGATGCAAAGGGTTGAAGAGTTCTGCACTCGAAGGATCCTTGTCATATAGGTCCTGCTGGTCGCTTGTGTTACTACTGCATGGTAGATGAGCTTAGCCCGGATGAATATCAGGTATATTTTCCTGATGTTGGCCTAGCTAAGATCTCTAAATCAGCTTGGAGATTTCTCTCTTCGCCAGATTCCGCCTCTCCGTGTAGTGACCCGAGTATCTGTGGTCGGAGATTTTTAGGCCTAGGATGGTGCCTTTGGCTGAGTAGCCGTATCTCCTCCCATCTATTACGATGGGCCACGTCAATTTGCGGCTCAGCGGGAGGATCCTGAACTTGTCCCTGTTAGTTCGGATCTCCCATCGTCTCTCATATTGGTTAATATTAATGATTTCTGCCTTAGTACGAGCTGCCTGTGCCCTTGCTTTACTCTCCGTACTATGGACGATTTGCGTGATGTCATCTGCGAATTGCAGATACATCTTGTCCCTCTGTATCGGAGTAGGAAGGTCGATGGTGAAAACCAAGTAGAGCAGATGGTTCAGGCAGCTCCCCTGTGGAACGCCTGCTTTGAGTTCGATCATGAGACGCGCCCCCCTACCCATGACGAAGTCACATAGGACTCCTTCCATGACTGAGTCTAGCTGGAGGCCTAGGGTCTTGTATTGTACTCCTTACAGCTATACCTTGTCGAAGGCCTTCTGCACGATGTCTATAAAGTAACCCTTCGCTCGGCAATACGCAAAATTTCTGTTAGGAGCGCCAGGGCCGTTTCTGTGCCCACTTTTGGACGAAAACCATGCTGTTGTGGGTTGTGAGTTCCTAACTCGCTCAGTTGAGCTTGTAGCCTATCGGCTATAATCTCAAAGATCTTGCCGGGCATCCCGAGGAGAGATATTAGGCGATAGTTAGCCACCTGGTCTGGGGGCTTGTTCCCTTTCGGGATGGAGATGACTTTGGCCATCTTATACTAGTCTGGGAAGTAGCCTGTATTTAGGGCCGCGTCCATGGTGTTCACCAGGTCCTGAATAATTTGCTGTGGGACATTCACGAGGTTGTTCTTCGTGGCTCTAGACCAGCCGGGAGTCCCTTTTTTTGAGGGACCTTATGGGGTTCATGGTCTCTTCAAAGGTTATAGGGCGTCCATGTTTAACCATTCTCTCTCTCTCTCTCTCTCTCTCTCTCTCTCTCTCTCTCTCTCTCTCTCTCTCTCTCTCTCTCTCTAGATACTTGCGGGGGAGGGTGGGTCCTATGTATCATCGTTCCAAGGTCCTCTAGCAGTTGCCCTTTGAAGGCCTGGTTGAAGTCATCTTTCTCCTCAAGAGATATCGTGAATTTCTTTCCAATGGTGTCTAAATCTTCTTTCAAGAGATCTGACACCTCTATGATGTTGTCTCCTTTGATTCTAGTTCTGAGCTTGGGAGGCAATCCTCTAAGTCTGCATGTTTTTCCAAAAAGTTACAGCATTGTTTTCCCTGTTTAGCCTGCCAGTGATATCGTCCCAGATGTTTCATTGTTTTTCAAGGATAATGTTTTTTTTAGTTCCTCGCTTAGCTGCCTCATTCAGGCTGTCCTTTCCCGCTTGGGACCTGTCCTTCCAATTTCCTCATATATTTTCCTGTGCTCCCTGGCGATATCTCTCATTTCATCCATCCATCCAGGTTGTGGGAGCATTTTATAAGAGATTCTGGCGACGTATCTCTCGTCGTCTTGAATGAGGAGATCAGTGATCTTGTTTATTTCCTCACCTATTTCCAGAGATTAGCATCCCCCAGATCAGCTGGCTGGTAGTCGCTGAGTATATCTCTGTATTGCTCCCAATTAGCTTTCGCATAACTTTTCCTGAGTGGGACGGGCTTGAGCATCGGCGCAAGCGATATGGTGGTGATGATGGGGATGTGATCGCTCGGGACCACTGGCCCTGGTTCGTTTCTTATGTTAAAGGGGAAGTTTGAACTTGTGAGCACAATGTCCGGCTTTGTTGCTGAACAGTGGGTTAGATAGGTCGGGAAATCTGGCCCGACCCTCTGGAGCTTATTTCTTTCGAACAGTAGCTCCAGGTTACTTCCCCTTTGGTCAACGCGACCGCAGCGTTTAAGTCGCCTCCTCGCAATGCTAGTCTCCTATGCCTGAAAAGGGTAAGGAAGTTGTTGATCGGTAGGTATTAGCGGCTGGTAGGCTGCCGCCATTGTCAGGCCTCCAACCAGGGTTGGGAGTTCGATAGCCAGGAACGATTCGTCTAAGTCTGGTAGCATGTATGTTAAACATTAAGATTTTACGGATAGCGATGGCTGCGCCGTCAAATCGCTCTTGAGTGTAATTTTCCTGTATGACGGTGTAATTGTGTATTTTTATTGTATCCGTGTTTGTGTTGATTCCGTGTTGTGACATGAGGATGATGTCTGGGTCCACTTCCCGGAATATATTTCTATAGGCAATAGATTTTCCTTTCCATCCATCAATATTCAGTGTGAGTATCTTTAGTCTGTTGTTGGTGTTCTCCACTATTTGTTAGTTCTTTAGTGTGTTTGTTTGTTTGGTTTGTTTCACTGACTGTTGTGTACTTTTCCGTTCCGGATCTTTTTGTATTCCGCCTCAATGAGAGTGATGCAGGAAGGAGTCTGTGCACTTTCACTTTTTCTTCGTGGGGAACTTCTTCAATTTATGTTTCTAATATTGGTGCTGTGTATGTCCATTTGTATCTTTTGTCTCGATTGCCTGATATATCTCCTTGGGGAAGGGTTTATCTGGGAATGGTATCTGCTCCGTCGAATATACCTTGAGGTCGATCTCCATCGTACTTGTGTGTACTCTTTGAGGTCTTCAATCTACTGCTTGAACTTACAGGGCTCTCTGGGCCTTTTGGTTTGACCTCTTCGGCATCTGATTCTGAGGACGATGAGCTCATGAGATTACCTTCGTCTGCCTGTTTGATCCTCCTTGCCGCTTTCTTCTCTTTGTGTTCTCGGAGCCTTTGTGCCTACAATCTCGGATCTTTCCTGACTGTCGTTTTTATTCTTGCCGTTACCTCCGTCGTTGGCTCATTGCTTGTGGTTTTTGCTTCTGTTAGAAAAGGTGTTGCTGGCGCCTCTGGTGCATCTTTAGGCAGGAATTGCAGTTGCAAGACATATCCCGATGGGGGTCGTCCAGGATCTACATTTCCGATATACCGTTTTTTTTAAGCATGAGATTTAGGGTTTTAGCAAATGTTCCTTGTCGTAGGTCAGGTAGATTTCACTGAGCTTCGCTTGCCCGCCTTAGACGCGGGGGGGAAGAAGTCCCTTGGGGGATATTCGAGTGTGTGTATTCCGTTGGCTGACTTAGAAAATAGATCAATGGCTTTTTATGTGGTTCTTGGATTTAAACAAGAGCAACAAAAATAACCTTTACAATTGTACAAACAAATAACAGAATTTAACATTAATTTATACACTATGGGAAAACTAATCGTTCAGCAAAGGAATGAATTTACAATGAATTGCTTCGGCACGAGCTATGGGTAGCACAATATTCAACTGAGCGCAAACGGGAGGAGATTAGGGAATGAAGCTTCGTAGTCGGAAAGCGTTACGTCTATTCGACGGTGATCGAGAAAACAGTAATAGGCTTACGATTTCCCAAGAAGGGGGCCTCGAGTGGTGGTTCGAGGGAGTATCCTTAGAGGGCACGGAGCGAAGCGCGTATTCCAGAATGAGTCCTTACGTCCTTGACTGGCGTATTTCTGAACAACTGATTTCTTGCCTGCGACTCCTTAGAGTAACAGGAAGTCGCATATGAAGGAGCGCATTGTGTCCTTAGACTGGTTCCAACGAATCCTCGTGATTACTGCTTGGATACCGCGTGAGCAGTGCCTGCCTCCTGGTTTAATATTAATTTGCTCGGTTCCGCGCTGGGAAATATATAAGGCTTCGCCGGAAGCGATTTTATTTGTCGTTAGAAGTGGGTCCCACTCCGATTCAAGCAAACTCGTCTCGCTTCGTTATCGCTCCGGAAGTTTACCGAAAGATGCCGGTTAAAGATTCGTTCGTCCTTGAGATACTCCCTTAGGCTTCTTAGAGTGCGTCAATATATATATATATATATATATATATATATATATATATATATATATATATATATATATATATATATATATATATATATATATATATATATATATATATATATATATATATATCCTTTCTTTCTTTCTAACATTCCTGGTTTGGCGAAGTTGTTCACGTGTGCAAATAGAATACACGTGAGGATCTTAATGAAGTTTTCGTTCTCCACCTTCAAATAAGTTTTAGGTTGATGTCCGAGGGCTCTGGCTGGGGCAGTTTTTGTTGCCTAGGCGTAGGAGGTATTTGCCCTTCTCGTTTCCTCAGCTTTTGTTTCGCTATTTTTCCTTCTGATTAGTTTCTTTTTCTTGAGACAGGACATGGCCATCGCCCCGTGGTTCAGCCCCCAGTTTGGGCACCTCTATGTCTGTTCCCTGCAATCTCTCCACCCGTGGCCTTTTCCACTGCACTTTGAACAGGTTATCTCTTGTTCCCTGCACTTTTTAGTCGAGTGGTGTTTCAGCTTGAAGCAGCGGAAGCATACTTGTATGGGAGTAAATTCTTCCCTCTCAATTTGCTTGCCGCTGATCTTCGCGTTAAAGAGTAGCAGTTCTTTCTCTTTGGCTTTTTGGGCCATTTGTATGTCACTAAAGATTACCTTAAAGAGGTGTTGTTACTCCATGTTGTCCCGTTTGTTCCGGAACTTCAATTCCTCCACGACTCTGGCCCACGTCTGGTTTCTTGATTTCTCTTCCGATATTTCCTCGTTAGAGTGTTGCCCTATCCAGGGGTCTAGCTGCCTGCAGATCACACTTTGATATGTATGGATCTGAAGGGAGGGGGGCTGCTAGGCTGGAGATTTATCTCCAGCTGTCCCATCTCTCTTGTCAGGGTTTCGAAATCTGACTCTCTTTCACAGATGGCGACATATCCGGCTTGTGTCACGATTAGTCTAATGATAGCTACATTAAGCTTTCCAAAGACGGTTTCGAAGATTACTTCGCTCCCGCTTTTGATGCCCGCCTAGGGTCCTCAGGGGGACTCTTGTGGCGGGGTGAGACACCATATTCGTTGTTTGCAGCCTCACTGGCGGAGGGGGTGCAATTTTGTCTTCCTGTTAAGATCTGTTTTTCCTAGGTGTGGTTACACAGACTCAATGATTGGTGAGTGTATTTATTTTGCGTTATATTTTTTTATTTTTCCTTAGGGATGAAGGAAGACCTCCCCTCGTTTACCCGCCGCCTCGATGAAAAGGGGAATTGCCTTTTGGGATGAAGGATAACGATGGATGAGATGAATCCGGGTGAGATCCTTCGGGGGTGTGATTGTATGGCGGACTTATTGACATCGCCCCCCCCCCCACCCAGGGTGTTTTAATCGCCACCGCATCCCAATATGCCATAGAGAGGGTTGTCTGTCCCTCTATGGTCCTAGAAGGGGTCTCTGTTGGGATGAGCCGCGGAAGTTGCAGTCCGTCCCTTGTCCGGAATAGTTTCTGACATTGTTATCGGCTGTGAGCTACTCAAACCAGCTTCCTCCAATACCCCCAATTATGCCAGTGCAACTGTCTGGCATAGTTGGGACGAAACGTGAATGGCAATCCCCTCTCTCATCTGGCAGCAGTTCACGCAGGGGGTCGGACTTAAGCAGTCATCTGTTTAAGTGGGACCGCTAAAAGAAAAATATGAATATTATTAGTGATGATGTACACCAGTATTAATTCTCTTTTTAATAAATAGTTTCTATAAAAATAGAAACCAGAAAACTAAGGGCGTTTTTTTTACTTACCGAAACCGTTACCGTCTTTACCGGGTAACGAGAGGTGAATAGCGAATATAGTTCTTCCAAGGATACCGATCAGTCTCCCTTTTCTCCGTGAGGGGTACTCCGGGCTAGTTCAAGATTTCATCTTCTTTGTCCTCCGATGTGCTTAATTTATCATCTTCTTGTTCTTTCTCTCCTTCCTCTTGTGCCATTTTCTTTTTCCTTTACCGCTTTTTTTGCGCTTTTCTTAGTGATTTCGTTTTTTGCTTCTTCTTATTCTTCCGTGGTAATCTCGTCTTCTGTATTTGTTTGCTGTTGTTTCTTTTTTATTCCTCTGTGAGTGGTCAAGAAAGATTTCCTGCGATGCGGGTTTTGGCGGAGACCACAATTTCTTCTTAACCCCGTTCTTCTGCAGGAGTCGATTTAATGCGTCAGCAAAAGTGCCGAAGGTGGTTAGGTTTGCCAAGTACGCAAAGATGACCATGGTCATTATTTCTTTGCACTCACTCGGTATGACCAGTTTTGGAGTCTTTGTTTCGGTGATCGTGGTTTTGTTCACCGCTGCCGCTTCCACTTAGGTCCTTGACTTTGCCTCTTTTTCTTTCTTGGTTATTTCTCGTTTTGCCCTGAAAGCTTCCTCACGGACGGGACACTTCAGAGCTAAAGCCCTGTGGTCCCCTCCGCAGTTTGCACATTTTGGTTTTTCTGAAGCACGCTCCTCTTCATCCGTGTCCTTAATTGGAACCGTCAGAGCATGTGACTTCCATCGTCGGGCATCTTTCACGGTATGTTTTTCGATAGCTAGGTATTTGAAGCAGTTTTCTAGTTGCATAGACTCTTCTGCTTCTATCTGCTCAGGGGTTATTCGAAGGTAGAACCCCAATAATCCCTCCTTCATAGTCCTCTCGCAATCGTCTAGTTTCGAGAGTCTGTAGTTTCAGTATATTTAATCTTTCGATATACGACTTATTTCTAATCGAGGGAATTAGTTTAGTTGCCCGTCGTTGAATTCTTTCCATTTTATTGATGTTTACAGGTGTATAAAGTGACCAGAATTGTAGTCTAAAGGAGGATTACTAGCATATTAGTATAGAATGGGACTGGCCTTTGAGTCCTTGCTGGCTCCCTGTAACTATGTAATTTTTGAAGTCTTCCCTTCCACCTCTTTTTCAAATAAAGAGGCATTCACCCGAACCGTTGGGACATCCCATTGGAACCCTACTGGCAGATTAGGTAGTATGTGAGTAAGACGCTCACCCCAAACCTTTATAAGGTCGATTGTTGCCTCATCCGACCCAGGACCAATTTTCAGGATCTTAAGGGAATGCAAAAAATCCTCCTTTACTGGTCGGATCTCCTCGTCATCTGAATGACTGGGTGCCCTTTCCGTGGGAATGTTCCTTTTGCCATAAGTTTGTCTTTTCCTGTTTTTAGATATATTTTGATCTTGCTCCTGAGTAATCAATCTATGGTCGCTACCTGTTGAATTCGCTGATAACATATGGCCTTAGTGAATTTTTTTACGTAGATTATGTAACCGATCTCCTTTTCAGCTCAGCTTGTTCCTACCCACGCTCATCTTCCGCTTTCCCTTTCATCGCCTATCGTGTCTTTGTTCTCTAAGCTTTGTATCGCGGTCCCTCGTAATGCTGGGCAATGTTGGTTCCTTGTGTACATGCATTAATGAGTGCTGCATGAGAGCACTCGACCTCTGAGGGAAATGTTGTTGGGTCTGTCAGCTTGCATTACTTACATGGAATATGGTGTGATATTATTAATTACTAGTTTGATTAATCTATTGGTCATTAACTATAATTTCTGCGTTGAAAGGTGCAATGTCTCGGCGGGAGAGGAATTATGTCCTTTCGACCTTTACTAGAGAGTATGTAACCATTTTTAATTTATGTATAACACACTCGCCAATGTACACATCAGACACATAAACACAGTGGAATACTTGCAGGGGGGTCTATTTTCCTCTCTCACTCTTGGACCCATACATAAATTCCCTCTAAAAGGCTTTCAAGCCTCGTTCCACGTTATTCCTCGAAGTCCCTTTATATCCCCCTACTTCCCATATACAACGTTACCCCTATATCATTTATATAATGCCTCTCCTAGCTCCCATATATAAAATTGTCCCCCCTACCTTCTGTGTATAAATTGTCCCCCTACCTCTCCTATATGATTTTGCCCCCCATCTCCTGTATAGAATTTTGGCCCCCTATCTCCTGTATATATTATCCTCCATACCTCCTGTATATAATGCTTCCTCTACCTTCCCTATATAGTCGCCCCTACCTCCCGTATATAATTTTGCCCCCACTCTACCTCCCGTACATAATATCGCCCATTTAATTTCTTTTCGATTTATTCTCGTGATAAAAGACGCCTTTGTTGGATTATGCGAGAACGCGCGAAAATAGTGACCACTAACTGGGACATTGGCAATGGAGGCGTCTTCATCGGTGGGCAAGGAGTGATGTTGGGTCAAGCAGGGTTGGCAAAACCCCCAAATTTTGAAAAAGCCCAATAAAACCCGGGTTTTATTCTGTTTTTTTTCAAATCTTGGGTTTTTAAAAAAAAAAAATGCTACAAGCACTAGAATAACATAAAAAAAGAATAGCTATATCTATTTTTATATAATATTAATAATTACTTAGTTTAATAATTATATTATAGTGAGAACAGATCACAGTAACAGACCACTGATCGAGAATTGTGGGTACCCATGATAGCCATAACCTGTAGAAGGAGAGATGATTTATTATGAGTCAGTATCAGAGAAATAACCTTAATTCGATACATATTCGTTGAAATTATAAACATAAATATGAATTTTGAATAAAAAGAGTGTAATTTTGAAAAAGCCCCCCCAAAACCAGGAATAAAACCCGGGTTTTTTTATTTGCCCACCCTGGGGTCAAGGGGGTTGAGGTTCGATCGAACACCGTGCCCTCTTAAAAGACCGGATGTGCCCCCCGGCCCTACGGCCCTGCTTATCTCGGGACCACAGGGCAACTGGACTGTTCCGATTGAGGAGGCTGCTGTGTAACCAGCGAGGGATTTTCGCTTACTAGAGGAAGAAAGAGGGAGGTGGGGTGGGGTGGGCAAGCAGGGAGGGTTGGAAAAGAACAGACCTGACCAGATTGAAAAAAAAACGAGGGGGTCTTATAGCAAACCGCGTCTCTTTGGTTGACGAACTGCGGTTGTTGGTGGGTCCAGGTTACACAGATCACAAGGTGAGGTCCACTCAAGAGATTAGAGGGCGTTCTAAGGGTATGAACTTTGCTATCGCTTCCCCTACACATATGGGATGGGCGCGGATTAAAATGACGAGAGTTTCTGAAGGACCGCAACCAATTAAGTGAGAACTTTCTATGAAAGAAGAAAATAAAAGATTTATTTCTTTAACGCTCTGGTCGGTTTTCACTCTTCCGTAAATAGGTATGTAATCACGATGTGTGTAATTGATATGTGAAGATGGGAGTGCGTGTAAAGAGTGGCCTTGTAACTCATTTGGCGGAGGCGGCCTTCCAGGCCCGTTGAATCGCTTCGCCCACATTCGCGCGGAGAGGCCATGTGGGCGGCACCTTCGTAGTAAATTGAAGGTGGGCGTGAAATGGTCAGGCGTGCTAACATGGTAGTGGGGCTCTTTCCCCTCGCCCATGCCTACTTGGAAAAGGGATGGGGGGGGCTCGTACTGGATAGGTGTCAGGGATAGAAGATAGGCGGATCGCTTTCCCTTATCTGACGAAGGCGTATTCGTTTAATTGTTGCTTCTTGGATTATTTTAATCCTATCGTACTTTATCTAGCTTTCTTATTCGGTATCCCTCCCCCGCCTCCTGTTCATATCACTTTTTCACTACACCCCTTTTAGCCCTCCAAAATGGGTGGATAGATATTATGATTTGGGTATGGCGATCCTGTTTTATTTTCGAGGTTTTTCTCCTTTTGTCCGCCCCTATTCCCTCCCCATTCGGCCCCTAGGTCCCACCAAGGGCCGAATGTTGGCCCACGCAGGAGGGGTGTTAGGTGTAGCATTATCTAGGATACTACAGGTGACATTTTACAAATTGCGTGACTTTCTGGTCCCAACGTTCGTCGGAGATTCTGCCTTTAATTGTGGATGTTGGGTAGGTTCTAGAAGATTGTGCGTCCTCCCGGTCCCTAATACTCCCAAGTAGGCTCCTTTTTAAAATACCCAAGGTATGTGCCTACCCCCCTCCCTAATTACCACTTTGTGATTTTCCATCAAACTTTTAATTTGTTTGCGCTTCTTGAGTTTTAAGGGAAGAATAAAATTGAATAATAAAAGAATTCAAGCTTCCGTTTCCTCCCCTAATACAGCCGAGGTAAGGTCGCCAACTCTTTCAGACACCAAGTTCTCCAGTGGGATAGTGAAGAAAAAAACAATCCCAGGTAAGATCGAACGACAACGGATGTCGATGAAACACTGATTTGGGACAACAATCGGTATTTAACGTGTAATTGTCCTAAACATGAGCCTGAAGTCGCTCGCTCGACTCACACGATGCTCGAAAGAGGTGGGATTCATAGGACGCTCCCATACTAAGAAAACATCCCTAAGTAAAGAGAATAAAGCTCTAGGTTGACCTTCGGTACTTAGCGTGCCATGTGGAGTGTTAAAAATGGTGGAAAAGTGTTTTTCGGTGACCAAAGCAATTTTGATTTGTTCGGATCCGATTATAGGCAGCTTGTAATGAAACACGAAAGATTGAATACCAAATGTGGTTAAATTTATGTGGAGGATATTTTCATGCGCTGAAATTTGTCCGCTAATCCGTTTACACAGCAAAGTAAACGCTTTGATATACAGGAATCTACTTCAGAAACATGTGACCTCTCACAAAATGAAGCGTACGTGAGCCTATTTGAATGCAGTAAAATGCTCTGAACAACACAGCAAAAAACGGTGAAACAGTTCTTGGGTGCTGAAAACATTTATGTAATGAACTGTGCTGCGGAAAGCTCTGATTTAAACGCGAGAAGAAAGTCGGTGAGAAGGTTATGTCTCGGAAATCGGAGAAGCCCAAATAATGCGACAAATTGGAAGTCCCGCGAACGAAGATGCGCTTAAGTCATTCAGAACAAGGTCCTGCATATTTTTTTATTAATATTTCCTTCAATTGTCTGCGAGATAATTGGGTTTTTTGGTTATAGCTACTTTTTTATTAATATTTCCTTCAATTGAGTGCGAGATAATTGTGTTTTTTGGTTATGGCTACTTTTTTATTAATATTTCCTTCAATTGAGTGCGAGATAATTGTGTTTTTTGGTTATGGCTACTTTTTTATTAATATTTCCTTCAATTGTCTGCGAGATAATTGTGTTTTCTGGTTATGGCTATTTTTTATTAATATTTCCTTCAATTGTCTGCGAGATAATTGTGTTTTCTGTTCATGGCTACTTTTTTTATTAATATTTCCTTCAATTGTCTGCGAGATAATTGTTTTCTGTTTATGGCTACATTTATACCTATCCTTCTCTAGTGTCGGTCGCATCCTTCCTTTCCTCAACCTTTTTTTTTTATCTGCTGTTATATCAAAGGAAACTTTGAAACACTCTAAGCTCTAGGGTAATTTCAAAGAATATTCCGCGTAATTCATGAAAATTAAACCAGTAATTTCAAGAAAATTTAGATTTGGGTATTTTATTCTCTAATTTTTCACGGTAATGTATGGCGAGACCTTAAGGTCATTTCAATTAAACGAGTTCGAAGGGACGAGGGAGAAAAAAAGTAAAGTTCTTGGAGTCGTAACAAAGCTGAGTAAATTCGATTGTAAAATTTGATCCTAAGGAAAATACCCGATATAAAAAGCACTATCTATGTATCTATATTATAATTTTTGGCCGTATCCAAGGTAATAATTAAAATACTATAATTACGTAGTAATAGCAGAGAGTGTTGATTAATCGAACTTAAATAAAATATACATTTTACGCGATGTTCTAAAATGTAATTAAGCGAATACCTTTTACTAGTACCACTTACTAATTTGAATACAATGGTTACTTAAAAAATTCACGTGGGTACTGTAGCTTGGTAGTAGTATTTCGCCCACCTTCATCCATACGGATCCCGATCTGATGATAGTGAAATAGGCATAAAGGTCAGTATGACGGTGAGACCGAGGTCACCAGAGTGCCGGCCCTTTCGGGAAGAGGTGCCAGGAGGTATTTTGTTTTTACACCAAACAGCGTTTAGGTGGAACCTTCGTCTACCCGGGGCAGAGGGACCTGTTCCGCGTCAGAGGCAGGATTCCTTGGAACAGAGACAGTGCGTGTGTTGTGCTGCGAAGAAGTGAGAGGAAAGAAAGCAGTGTTGTGTGTGTGATGAGAAGTGTAAGATCTACCCACCCGAATACAGGGGTGAGCACAGCGCGTCCATGAATTGGTAGCCAGAACTCTACGGGCGCTGACGTTTGTCTCCGCTCGTGCCGGTATCGAACTCGGCTAGCATGAGCTCAACTGTAGTTTGCTAATAATTGTTACCATTATGACATTTATATTCAATTTTATTTAAGCGAAATTGGTCGCGAATGAGGAAACTACTAAGAGGAGGGGGGGGGGGTATGAGATGTAACTTTTTTTCTAAATCTTTCGACTGGTAACTGATATTAATGGAAAAGAGAGCCGGCGGGAGGTCCGTGTCCTTTGTGGGCCCCAACATGCAACCAACCGAACTACTAAAATGCCACAGCCGAGTGTGCACGAACTCGTCCCGAGGCCAAGGGACAATCGAGTGTAACATAAGCATCCATGCTGCAGTTAACATCTGGGGGATTACGTACTCTCCCGGCATAAACGTCAGCAAGAACATTTGCCTTAATTGTCGTGTTTGGGCAGGGCTGTGAGAGTTGCGCACGTTACCTGTCCCGGGCACTAAAGAGTCTCTTCTTTAGATTACTCGGGGTATATCTCTACCCATTTCCATATGCGCAAACACCCCCATTTTCTTTACGAGCCTCTCCTAATAAACTTTACGAAAATTCCCTCGTTGTTTTATTACAGCCTAATTTTAAGTACATACCAACACACTCGGGTGGGGTGGGGGGCGGCAAGCGCTCCACCCCTGAACCAATCCACAAGAACTTAAGCAAGTCCCAGGTAAAGGCGTTGCATAATCCTATAACCACCTGCAACTCGCGTCTTCCTTGATACAACACCACCTCGCAATCTTCGCGCGTAAAAGGCCGCGCGAATACCCGGGCGTCTGTTTACATACTTTCACGCCGAGAATGAATTCGGAGGCAGCCTGGGAGGAAACGCACCTGTTCAAATATACTGCCTATTTTTAAAGCTTTAACCACCACTATATGGGTACTACCGTTTGGTTTCTCTCGTTACTTAATTTGACTCTCTTCAGAGGTTTGATAGGGTCCCAACTCCGTTTTTTTTTCGCGGATTGACTCACAATTTAATCCAAACGCCGACAAATCACACGACATTGACCCCGAGTGGAGATAAGGAATGCGGCTTTTTCAAATACGCGTTTTGACGTAACTATGTACACCCCCAAACGTCTGAAATGAAAACGAAAAACTTTTATTTTTTTATTGGGGAGGGGGAAGGGGCATGGGCCGTGTGGTACAAGGTCAGATGGAAAGCCAGGAGGAGGAGAGAGTGGAGAAAATAATTTTCCGACTCTTCCGAGAACGAGTACTTCCAAAGGAACGAGAACTTAAATTTGCGGACTTGGGAAACGGCTTCGGATGCAGTCAGAGGTCTGAGAACTTTTCTCTCCTTCAAATGACAACTTTCACCTTTGCAATCTTTGACACAAGCTTGTTTGTGGAGCTTAGCAATAGCCACTCAACAATCGGAACAAGGGTGGGAAGCTTCCCATCCGAGGTTGAACCATTGACTGGCAACATATGAACGAGACCGCAAAGCGATAAATAATTTTTAGAAAATGGATCTGAAACTGGTATAATCCAGCGGAGAACCGAGACATAGTTGGCTATAATAATTCCGGCAGCCCTTGGCTGCCCCTACCAAACAACAATCAAGTTGTCATATTAACAAGCACTTTGGCTGCCGTTGGTCACAGACTGATACTCAATTGTACTCAGCTGTAAATTTGCCGACGCCAATATTCTCTACCTAAGATATATATAAATATATATATATATATATATATATATATATATATATATATATATATATATATATATATATATATATATATTAAACAATAACATGACCAATGCCTTTAATTTCGCTGTTGTGACTGTTGAAGCGTAAGAAATTGTTCTCCTTCCGTGCCATTTGTGTTTTCTCAATAATAAAGGACACTTTTAGAGGATTATTATAAAGGATTTCATTTTTTCGATAAAGCTATTCCTTAGAAGTTACAAAAATCAGCGTGGTAATTTTTTACAACGTTTCCAACTGAAAATGTTATTCAAGAAGTCATCTTCGCCCCTTAAAAAGGTTTTCACAGCTTTATTCAGTCTAAGAAGTTCATTCACTTATCCAAACCAACTTTTCTTGGCATTTATGATTATCAAGTTTACCAAAAGTGCGCCAACAATTTTTTTTCACAGCAAAATTTGAATTACGGAATCCCCTTCTATGTTGTGACAACAAAGTTTGATCTTATTTTAATACATCTCTGATTTCGAATTCCATCATTAAAACTTTCTCTAACCGATGACGCATAATAAAATAATCCAGGGAAAAATGACCCCTATTGCATCACCCCAAACATTTTTAGCTCGTGTTTACGATGGCGAATAGCGAATAGCGAATGTCTGTCGTCAAGTAATAGAGACGCAAGCTGGTCGCGGGATAGAAAATGGTTCATAATCTTTTCGACGCGGAAAAGTTGAACAAAGTGAGAGAGAAATTTTCCCCATGATTATTGGGTACTTTCATTAAATTTTCGGACTCTGGATGGTTAGTTTTACCAAAAGATTTAGATTCTTGATTAACTGTGTCTGCTACACTTGTTAATCTTTTGCTCTGTCCCACTTCCTTTCTCTTGACTCTTAACTTCTGAAGTCTTATGTCTCAAATGCTAAGATTTCTTGTGTGTGCGTGGAAGGGGAGGGGATTCTACGGCTCCATATTCGAGTATTTTTCCTTTGTTTGCCGATTCCTTACATCTCTCCCACTATATACTGCTTTTCCACTTTCTCATAAAACACACCCTCTGCTATGTCTGCATTTTTTAGCGCACCATCGATGATGCCAATTTTCCTTTATTCCCGCAATCAAACCATAGCAAGAAAGGGTCGGGACAGAGTGGATAAACCTACTTCACGCCAGACGCAATATCCACAAAATGGGCAATTCTTCTTCCCTCAAGCCATAAAATCGAAGCAAAACCCAGAGTGTCGAGAACAGTCGGAGCGGAATAAAAACACACAAGTAGTACGATCTGGGATTAGCCATCATTAGAGGGAATCTGGGAGTGGGTCTCTTTTTCTCACATTCGATAATGGCCCCTGGAACCAATTGGTGGATTACTACTGGCTCATGGCGGTATCACACCGACAGGTCGTCCATAACGTCAATTATTTCAAGCGTTAGACGAAGTTCGCTCGCTTCATTCGCGTTGAACCGAGATTAACTTGATAACTTCACAGATTAAGAAACCAATCAAGGAAATCGAAATATATATGTACACACTACATCAGGTACATATAAACTTTATTCTTCACACATTTTTAGTCGCGTGCGAGTCTAGTCTTGGGCGACTCTACATCTCACTATGTCGGTCGGTCGGTCCCTGTTTTGCTTTTTATGTTTTTTTTTGTAATAACATTGTAACTATTTGGCTGATTCTAACGAAATTTGAAACGCTTATGTTGTTTTACATTCTCTTTTGAATGGTATAATTGCCAAAGCCCTCCCAAGGTTAGCCAGGGAGTCATTTTTATTTGCAATAACATCATAACTATTCGCCTGATTCATTTTGAATAATATAATTGCCAAAGTCTTTCCAAGGTTAGCCAGGGAATTATTTTATTTTGGGAATAACATCATAACTATTCGGCTGATTCTAACGAAATTTGAAACCCTTATGTTTTACATTCTCTTTCGAGGGATAGAATTGCCAAGGTCCTCCCAATATTAATCCAGGAGTTATTGAAAGTTTTGAAGGTCGTAAGGTCATGAATCAAAATAAGTGAGAGCACGCGACTCTTTGGTCGGTCAGCAGACCTTGTTTCTTCATGCTTTGCTTAGGCGTTTAACCATACAGCTCTTGTCCCGCATTGGCTTTTTACCATTATTCCAGTCTCCCTCAACGTTGACTTATTACAAGGGTGTGGTATAATAACTTCATTTAAAAATAAACTAACAAGGGAAAATCTGACAGCACTAAAAAGATGTATGGTAAGTGAAGTTGGTAGAAGTGAAAATTTAAAGGTATATAGAGTACCTATAAGAAGAGGAAGCTAGTTAGTGGAGGAGATTGGGACCGGAAGGACGCTTAACTCTGGCTAACCTTTGGGCTTTTAGCAACGAGACTTAGGTCCCAGGTGGGATAATATCATAATAAATAAAACTACCAAAATAATTTTGCAATTTCGCACAATGTAATGACAAACCATTCAACGGTCATCAGTGGTGGCGGAACAGAAGGGGCCAAAAACTTGATAATATAAAAAAATGAAACACCTGGCCTTATTCGCACATGGGCATACCCCCCCCCCCTTCCTTTACCCATTCCTCTTTCATCTCTCCCCTCATTCTTCTCCACATAATAAAAATGCCCTTGTCAGTCACACCAGTTTCAATACCTCACTTTAAAACAGCGACGAAGAACAGAAAATGGTGGGAAATTTAAAATAACACCAACGAGTCAATTCAGCCAACATAAATGACAAACAAATCGCACATAAGTAAAAAAAACGAACTGAGAATAGAATTAAAAAAAAAAATGACCACTAAAACGCTGAGGGAAACCTTGTCATACTTAAGTACAAGAGAAGGACGGTCACTTTTCTAAATCTTGCCGCCAGATAGGCTCCTAAAAAAAAAGAAGAAAAAATCGAAATCTTGCCTGAGGACACACGAAACCGCGGCTTAAGACGGAATTCCCACCGACCGACCTTTACGAAGTCTACAATACACGGGGGGTGGGATGGGGGGGGGGTCTATCCATAAGTTACGAATCTTTTGTGTAAAGTGAAAGGTATAAGGTACCGTTCTTTAGTTTTGAACGCATACTTAAAATGCACTTTCTTTTCCGAATAACTTTTTTTTATTCACTGTTTTGAGAAATGTTACTTATCAAAGGCAAATTTGAAAGAATATTTTGTACATTTTTTTAGAGAAATTAAACGAGTATTTTCAAGAAACGGTAGATTTGGGTAGTTTATTTAATTTGGGCGTTACTGTATTATATCCTTTTCGAGCATTCAATGTTTAAAGCTAAAATTACACATTTCCTTTCCTTTTATAGTAAATTGGTTAAATGTCTATGATTGCCTAGATATTTTACATTCCTATTCCATTGGAGCGGGATATAACATAATGATAGTAATAACCAGACAGTGGCTTCGCTACTAACGGCCGTATGCTAAGACAAATGTGAAATGCACATTTGAGCAAAAAACTTTTTTTTTCTATATATATTTTACATTTAAGCCTTTTGCATATAATAAATTTATAAATAATTGTGAAGCTACACTAAATGTGATAAAAGTGCATTTCACATTTTTCTTAGCATACGGCCGTTACTAAGATTAAAATTTAAAATCTAAAAAAAAAGCAGCCATGGTTAAATTTTTTAGAAATTTTCTGAACTTCGCCAATTATAATAATTTTAAAAAGGAACTCTAAACTAATTTTTTTCCCTTTCAAAATATCATATTGCTAAAATATAGAGTTATAGAAGAAGAAGATATATAAAAATAAATTTTCTGAACTTTACCATTTGTAATTTCGATACTTATATTTATTTCTGAACTTCACCATTTTGTTTTTGATATTATAAAAGAATTATTAGAAATAACTTTGATAAAAAAAACATAAGTCATAACCATACCTAGATGAAATTATTATTCAAATACTCAACGTTAAGATATACTATGCTAATTTAGGCTATAAAATGTTATGCTAGGATAGACTATAGTATGTTAAGGCTAGACAAATACTAAGCTATGCTTGACTAGGGTATAATAGGAGAGTATAGGCTATTCTTGTCTAGGATATTTAATGCTAGGCTAGGTTATACTATGCTATGCTAGGGTAAGCTAAAGTATCATAGGCTAGGGAATAATATGATAGGCTATGCTATGTAATAATATGTTAGGCTATGATAGGCTAGCTAACCAAGCCTATAATAGGCTAAGCTATGCAAGATTATTCTTGTCTAGTCTAGGGTATGGTATACTAGTCTAGGCTATAATATGATACGCTTGGCTACATTATGATAGGTGTGGTTAGGCTAGGATAATCTATACCAAGCTAGTCTATAGTATGCTAGGCTAGACTAGGCTATCGTATGCAAGGGTATATTGGCTAGGCTATAGTAGCCTATGCTAGCTTGGCTATACTAGGCTAGACACAGGCATGCAATGTTAAGCCATACCTGGTTAGACTAGGCTAGGCTACACTAGGCAAGGCTATACTAGCGTCTACTAAGATAGGCTAGGCTATACTAAGCCAAAGTAGGATATACTATGCTAGGTTATACTAGGCTAGCTAGATTATACTAGGTTAGATTAGGCCTAGCCTATTTTAGGCTAGGCTTGGCTATAGTAGGCTAAACAGGGTAGGTTATACTATGATATGCTATAGTAGGCAAGTTTAGGCTAGGCTATTCTCTACTATGCTATGGTAAAGTATGTGGCTATATTATGCTATAATATACTATGTATATTAAGTTATACTATGCTGTGCTATATTATGCAATACTGTACTATGCTCTACCATGATATGCACTAATATTCTATAATATACTATGCTCTAATCTGCTATCGTATATTATGCTATGCTATGGAATACTGTGCTATTAATGTGTGTCAATCTTTTCAATGTTCTAATTACATACCCCGGAAGGGGAGTGGCAATTTGTCTTCCTGGCCGTCGTGCTGACGGAACTCAGCGGCCCGTCCGGCCACAGCTTAGCCTCTTCTCCTTTCGGACAGCCTGCATTTCTACCTTACTTCCTCACTTTCCCTACAACCTCTCCAACAACTCTCTCTGGTCGGCCTCTAATTTCGCAGTGTAGATGCCGACCAGCTTCCTCTCACCCATCCATCCCGGATCGGGCAGGTGGGGGAGGGGGGGGACCCCTCACCCCTGAACTCCTGTTTGATGGGGCGGACTTTTAATAACCTGCTTAAGCTCTACCCGCACATTCCTCACATACCCCTTTCTCTCTCCTTTCAATCTCTATCTTTTTTCCGCCCAGCCCAAGGTGGAGCCGCCATGCCGAAGGGCTGCCTGTACACTGGGCGGAAAGGTGTAGTCCTAAAGGGCGGCAGCTGGTTCTGTCGGTTCCGTGTTCGCCCCTCGCAGAGTGGGCTACTGCGGGGGGTGATTGGCGTTCGCTTCCCGTATAACTAATGGAGTCTCCATTCCTGATGATGAAAATCTAAAAATTGAAACTCATTTCCTTTCTCCTTCACCACCGACCGAAGGGCTACACTAAAAAAAATGGAGGTTCTATCCCCCCGTGCTCTTGCAGGGGACCCTTCAAAACTCTCTAACCGAAGAGGAAGCTTATTCCTCTCATTTGCCTACGCGTTTAGGGGACCCCCCTCATCCCCTTCTCTGGAGGTGCCCTCGGGTGCCTCCCTCTTTCGAGCACGAGTCCCCCCTTTACAAAGGGACTGCCAAGAAAGAAAGGTGGCCTATCATTAACCGCTCCCGGTGGGAGCGCCACGATAGAGCCAACCTCCATAAGAGAGGAGGGAAGACAGGGCCCTTTAGCCTCTTCCCTCGAAAGACCTGCGGGCTCGAATTATGAGCTTAGAGGTGGGCACCGTACGTGCCCCCGTCTCTTACCTGACTAAAGATGATTGGACCTGTAATATCCTGGATAGGGAAAATGGCCACATGGAGCCTCCCCATCCCGAGTTGAACATGGTCCCTGAGGCAACCCAGCCCCAGATGGTAGGGCCTACCATTGGAACGAACCTGGGCTAAGTGCCAAGCACCGAAACCGAGTCCGCCCCTGTACAAGGTCCGCTTCAGACCGCTCGGGTCTCCAAGAGAGGAGGGATCTTCTCCTCCTGCTGATGATGCCCCTGTGAAAGCCAAGACCTCCATCTCGGAGAAGGATCTTGCTGAGGCCGGTCCATCTGGCTTTGGGGCTCCTGCCGGCGGAGGGGAGAAGAGAATTCATTCCTCGCCCTCTCCTAAAAAGAAAAAAATATAGAAAAAAAAGACTGGGGGCTACGGGCACCGATGGGTGTGCTGGCACATAGGTAAGCAACCGAGCCAAGATAGGCACATCCGGCCCCGTTGCTCCCTCGGGTGCGGAGTCCCTGACAAAGACCAAAAGTGCAAGTGTGCAGACTGGAGCCTCGATTACGTCGGGGCCCCTCATTCAGAGACTACCTGGCGTTTTCGAGCCCGCTGGCTTCAAACGCTTCCTTGTTATTCGCTCCACTGATGGCAGCATGTTGTCTAAGGGCAACATGATCCATCAGAGGAGAGCTTTAGCTAGTGTGATTGATATGAGCCGAAGGTGACCCGTTTCTTGGACAGGAGCCTTTTGGCGAATGCGTCGAATCCCTGTGAGGCGGCCATGATTAGTGCCCTTCGGACACTTGGTGGCATGCCTGTGAGTGTGACGCCGCACTCTACCATGAACTTCGTGAAAGGAGTAGTTTATGCGAGGGAACTCGCTGACTACTCCATAGAGGACATCACCCTAGAGCTGGTCGACCACGGGGTGGTCAAGGTCGAACGTGTGATGAGAAAACAGAGAGGGGCCTCGAGACCGACCCCTACAGTCTTCGTCACGTTCGACTGTGACGAGCTCCCTGAGTCGGTGTGGCCCGGTTGGAATCGCTACTGCGTAAAGGCATTCGTGCCACTGCCGCGGAGGTGCTACTACTGTCACCGACCGCTTCGGCCATGTTAATCGCTCGTGTAGACGTGCAAATCGGGGTTACCCGAGGCTGTGTAAGTTGCTCGAAGGCCGTACATAAGTCCAAATTGTGTGTGGACAAGTGTGTCAATTGCAGAGAGCCGCACTCCCTTTCTTCGAAACAATGTTGTGCGTATCTCCTTGAGAAGGAAATCCTGGCCGTTCAGGCACTGGATCGTTTCTTATTTCGCGAAGCTAACGACTTAGTTTTTGCGTGCCCGGTGCTGCCTGGTACATCCTATCCCTAAATTTTAAAAAAAATAGACCCTCCGGTCCTGGCCCCTCAAGGTCTACGAGCACGGTCGTTCCCGCGCCCATTCGGAACCCTTCTGCGGGTTCTACCAACCCCAGGCGCTCCCCTGGTAAAGTAGGCGGCACAAAGGGTTCAGACCCAGCCCCGGCTAAACCAGGGCTCCCCTCTCTTTCCCCAGCGTAACCGTTTCGCGTAAGGCTAAACGGCCGCGCGCCTCCACCGAGTCGCTAGAGTCACAGGCGGCAACGCCCCTGAAGTTGGTCGGGACGCCATCTTCCGGGGTTCTTAAAGCTGCACCCCAAAAGGACGGCACTAAACGAGCTTCAGCTCCTTCGCCCACACCCAGCGGTGGGCTGGGTGGCTCGGAGGCGTTGGGTCCTTTAGGATAGGGATTCCCACCTCCGAAGTCGCTACGCTCACCTAAGGTCTCGAGGCGGAGGAAGGAAAAGACTCGCATGGCGAGCCCAACCTCCCCCAATCAGTCTTCGAAGGCGACAGCGCATTCAACGCTTTCTCCGGCCACCAGCGCCCGGAGTTCAGCCTCCCCGAAGCGTAATGCCATTCCCGTGAGTGTCTTCTCTTCGAAGAGGGTTCCCGCATCTCCTCCGAGCTAGGCTTGGAAGGCATATTCCTTCAATGGAATTGCCGCGGACTCCGGGCCAACTGGGAGGAGTTGCGGAGGCTCGTCTGGTCCCGTTCCCGTTAGTTATTTTTTTTACAAATGATTCTACGGGTACGAGAGTCCGAAAGAGGATGTACGGAGATTGCTTCCAGAGAAAATGGCAGAGTGCAATTATCGGGGAGACTGGCTTGAATACGGCGAGTAGGTGGGGGGGGGGGCTGCAAAGTTCCTCTTCAAGATTCCTTTTTCTTTAACCTCGCTGAGAAATGAGCGAGGGAGTACTCCAGTCGTTGAACGAAGTCGATAACCAAGTGATAGATGCCTGTCCGTGTCTATCGTCTGTCGGTGGGAACTCTGGTCTTAGATACGAGCAAGGCCGGATAGAGGTGATGCGTCGCGTTCGTAGCTGGAAGCCGTTGGGAGGCGAGGCAGGGCGTACGAGACTGTACGTGACTGCTAACCCAGACGGGGCTGCATTTTACTGCTTTCTCAAAGCTTTTCCCGAAGTATTTATACTGACTCGGCGGAAGCGTGTCGCCGGCGGCCCTAAAAAGGGCGACGGGGATCTCATTAGACTTGGCGCGCCAGGGGGACTGGGGGCCGGGTGATTTTCTCGGCGACCTCATAGCTTTGCGTAAAGGTCCTTGGCGCCGATCAGACGGTGCGTAGGCGAGGAGTGGAACCCAAACGGATTACGCTTTCCCGCAAAAATCTCACGGCTCCCTTGGGGCTGTCTGGCCGTGTAAGTGTATCTTCTCAGGCGCCACAGGTAGACGTTGGATTCTAAGGGAGGGGGGGGGGGACTTTCTCTTTCTGACACTCTGATTCTGATTCCACGCTCCCTTCCGGCTATACTCATCCATGGGAAAGACTAGGTGAGTCAACCCTCAGAAAAAATCCGGAGTTGGAGTCTCTAAGGCTGCTGTATTGGATTTCACCTGCCAGGTTTGTGTACTGGAGAACTTCCCTTTCAAGGGCGCATGTCACAACTCTTTGGTGGAAAATGCTTCTACGATCCCCAGGTCTTCTCGATTCGATTTGCAACTCCTCCCGAAGTTCTTAAGGATTTTTGGAATTTTCTTAACCTCTGACCCGTCTGTGGGTGTTCGTTAATTTTACTGGATTTGAACACGCATTATTGTGGTCTTGTATGTAAATTAGTGTTCGTGTTACCGATGTAGGACAACGTACAGTTATGTTTTATCGAAAATCAATTGGCACTCGCCATGGTTTTCGGTGCCTTTGCCGTTAGGTATATTATAGTTTTAAGGAGAGGCTAAAGTTTCTATAATGACATTGTATTGGGGCTTTGATAATTCCTTGATCTCTGCTTTCTGTGTGATGTTTCAAGTTTTTTCTTACCGACATTTCTCCTTGTTTTCATGGAGTTGGACTTCCTTGATTTGTAGATTTTTATTTCTTTCGGTTGTCCTTATTTTTACATTCATTTTATGACGGTTGTTGTTTTCATATGTAATACTTTTTCTACAGGGACTCAGGGAAATAGTTCTCATGTGCTGTAAGTTGTATATGTTCTATGTATATTTTTATAATGGTGAGTTGGAAATTCAAAGCTCTCTTTTTTTTAATAAAAACGGTGGTATGTAATTAATCGAATGGTTGTATAATGAGTAATATATCGAGAAAGTTAACCTTTTCTGTCTTAGTTGTGTACCTATCAGGTATGTCGTGAATGTGTTGAAAGGTGCCTGGTTTCTGGTGGTAACAGGAGCATTTGGGTCTGTCGGTCAGGCCAGTGTGGTATTTGTATGTGGTTTGGGTGGTGACCGCACCGGAGCCTTGCCAGGGCGACCAGTGTGTGACGTGAAAGGGAGATTCTTGTGGGTTAATATCCGTTGAAATTGCGTTAAGGAGGGGATTTAGATCCAGATATTGGATGTTGTGGTGTTGCGTGTGTGGGTTGTTTGGTGAGTAAAAAGCTCTCGCTGACTTAATGAATAAGGCGATGGATTTCTAACGTTGAGGTACCTGGTTTAAATCTTAGGGAGAACGGGCACAAAACTTCAGCGTCGTCACGGATTGGCCGAATATTGGTGGATTAGCTGAACTTACCCAGCGAGGGTGGGTATATCCTTATACACCACCACGCACATGATGAATCAAAACATCACTATCATTTCCCCTTCCCGTCTTTACAGCACAGCATACCCCTCTCTCCTCCGTTCTGGAACTCTACCACGGGACACTCATATCCACATATCCGTGACGCGTCATGATTGGTAGTTGTGGTCAAAAACATAAACCACACCCAGGCTCCTTCCGCCCTCTACGAGGACTGCCCCCTGTTGTATTTGGTCTTACCAGCGATTGTCATTTTCATCTTTATGTGGATTTCATTATCCGGGCGGAGGGATCTCGTCAACGAGAGAGGGACGGATTGTATAACATATATATTGGTGGGTAATGGTGGCCTGGTTAGGGTGAGATGGTAGTCCCCTGGAGTACGTTGAAACTCTCAACCACACATCTTCATCAATGAATTTCTGCCGCGATTCATCGTCCGAGCGATCAGGTGCTTCCCAGGCGCTGTTGCCGTTGTCATTTGCTGGCGCGAAGGCTTAAATTTCCCCCGACATTTCTGGTTGGGAAACTTGGCACCTCTCGTTGCCATGACAATTTAAATCTTAAATTCAGATTCAGATTTGAAATTATGCAAAATTGGGTGTGAGTTTCGAAAAAGCCACGTACCGCGCCAAAGTGGATTATTAAAATTAACTTTAGTTTATTATTTTTACCCAACAAAGACCCATGATTAATCCTTTTAGTGCGTATTAAATATTCGAAAAAGGTGAATGATGATGCTGTTTTCTGTATGATGAGTCGAGCTATAATTCCAATTTTTTTTAATAGATCTGCCGATGTGATTCCTTCTATATGGTAAATGCGTGTTTGGTTGTTACCATAATGGGATCTTAAAAATAAAAAAAAAATCCTGGGAGGATAATTAAATGTCAGATGTATAATAGGGTAATTTTTTTTTCATATTAGAGCTTTAGGAAACTACTAAACTATTTCAATCAAACTAATTGTTAACGTAGTAAGTAATGGCGATTTTTTAAGAATGAAGAGCCCCGCCCCCCTCCCACCTCCAGATAGAAAATGCGAGAAATTAGTTGAGGAAACCGTATTGCAGGAGGCCCTAACAAATGCGCGTTCGTAAACCTGTTTCACCAAGTTTTACCTGCTTTTACCCGGGTTTTATTATTATTTAACGATTTCTTAATAAAAATGAACAAAATTTCTGGTTTAAATTTTGTTTACTCGTCAAAGAGTTTGAATTAATCATTTTCCTATGCCATGCGTTTCGGAAGTACTCAATAACATTTAACTTTAAAATGATACTATTGAATTACTGTTTATTTAATAAAAACACCCTAAAAATTGTCTCGATTGTGGGTATTTATCATCATAATTTTCTCGATTGTTGGTATTTATCATCCTAATTGTCGTTATTGTTGGTATTTATTATCATGACTGTCAGTATTTAGCATCATAATTGTCTTGTAAAATAATCAGCCTGTCTTATAAACCTTATAGGAGTAAGGCGGTGCACTTCTGCCGCCATCCACGGCTTAAAAAAAGGCTGGACTTGTTCCAGCTCTTGTTTTCGACCCACGCGTCAACTGGGAAGATCATATTCGCAGTCTTAGGGTCGTCACGTACCCACGCCATAGACATTTTTTGCTTCGTAACATTTAGCACCTGGGGTGCTAATAGGGCTACTGCCTTACTTGTCTAACGATCTTTTGTTCGTTCGAAGCTTAACTCCGCAGCTGAGTGTATATTGCGGAAGGTGGACTCGATCCACCACATCAATATCCGCGTAGCGACCAGTGCGAGAGCCTACTTGTCGATCTCGGGGAGATGACAATAGCTCTGCGCCGTGTACCAATATTGCATTGTGCTCTTGTACGTGTGACCCGGCGCCCGCTCAGTCGCCAGCGGCTCTTACTGCATCCACAGCTGGTCTCAACGGTGCCTATGCGCCAAGAGACGCCACTCCATACTCTGGTTTAAGGCTAGGAAACTCCTTCGAGATTTCGGTGTAGCTCTTGGTCCGGTGGCGCCTCTGGTTCTGCCCAGAATACCAACCTGGAGGGTACCACATTTGACTACTTGTCGCCCCGCCTCTGCTTCTAAAGCTTCTACAGCGCCTGGATTATTGCGTTCGGCCTTTTTGGAGCACAGTTCGTGTCACGCTGGATCCGAGCTAGTGTATACGTATGGCTCCAATTCCCAGGAGGGGGTCGCTTTTTACGCCATATCCCCTCTGTTTGAAGTCAGCGGGGCTCTGCCAGGCGCTGCCTCTGTCTTCACGGCCGAGCTGGTTGCCATACACCGTTCGGTACGGGACATAATGCGTCGTGCGACTCACAAGGCGCCTTGAGTGCTCTCGGGGCATTGTAATCTCCGCATCCCCTCGTTGCGATATCCGTGACGCCATGGTTCTGGCGAGCCGAGGAATGTCGAATTTATTTTCTGCTGGGTTCCTGGACATGTGGGAATTGCGGGGAATGAGCGCGTCAATGAGGGTGCCAGAGTCCGCGAGGACTGCGTGACCAGAGCATCGTTTCTCTCTTTCTCAAACAGATTACATGGCAAAGAAATTGGGAGACAGCTCAGGGGAACTTATAGTTGCGTGCTTTTGCGCCGTGACTGTTCCATAGACCTCCCCCCCTCCAATGCCGCGACGGCTTCAGGTCGCTTTCTGCCGTCTTTGAATTGGACACACCTTCGGGACGCCCCGCCAGTTGATGGAGCGTTATCGTGACGCCTGCATTGTTTCCCAGACTTCGGTACATTCTTGTTGAATGTCCCAATCTGGTGGATCTTCGCACATGTTACCTGTCCCAGTTTTGGGACGAGCGGGGTCGCTCCCGTTTGTCCCTTATACTCGGGACACAGGTTCGTGTACACAGACTTGAGGACTATCTGACTATTTGGTGGAGCCTGGCCTCCTCCATTATACTTAACTGTCTTTCTTGTAGGTCGCATCTTCCTGGCCGCCTCCCCCCGACGCCGAAGCGTTTTTCATTCTTGCTTTTTTGCTTGTTTCTTTGCGTTCGTTTTGTTGTTTGTATGTTATTTTTACTTCACCCTAGTATTTGTCTTTAGCGTGATTATGGCGAACTTTGCCCTAGTAGGTTGTCGGCAGATGAGCTTCTTAAAAAAAATCGGTGAGGTTAGACTGGTTTTGGGGCCGATACGTGGCCTCCAGGACACGAGATCTATTCGTAGTTTCCTCTTGCTGCTACTCGACATCCCTACATTATTCTTTTTCACTTCCCCTGACCTCACCATTTTCTGTTTATCTCTTCGATCGCTTTCTGGTGGAGATGCCAACGTTTGTTTTTGCTTCGGAATGGAATGGTGGCATATTTAAGAGAGTTGCGCGTCCTCAGGATCCCTAGCATCACTTGTAGGATGGGGAGGGTTCCCTTGTGCTTGTATCGGATCTTTTCTATTCATCTTCTGCTTGTCGATCAACTCAAGGGAGGATTTAGTTTTTATGTCGGCATCGTAGAAAGGCACTTAACTCCCCCCACCCCATATCCCACCCACACCACACTCACACCACCACCCAGCCATCATCTTTGTTTTACTTAAAAGTTAAGGTAATCGAAAAATTTGAACAAAAAAATTGGGTTTTAGAAATGGAATGATATGAGGGGTTTTTTTTCGAGGAAGCGAATGGTCATCACAAACACACGCGTGTGTATATATATAGTTTTTCATAAAGGTGCGTTTATATTTTTGTTATAAAGGTGAGTTTATATTTATCATTTTATAAACGCGCTAAGTACTTTAAAAAAAAGGCGCTTTTCTATTGAGCGTTTCATTAAGACGCGTTTACATTTAGTGTATGTGCGTTTGTGTGTGTAGAAAGCACTTTTCTAACGTATTGGTGTTTGCTTTTCACCCATCCGATGTCGCTACTCTGAGACCTGGAATGATAGAAACGCTTTTCACACAGCCTCCCTTTTCCATCCCCCCCCCCTTAAAACTCGCCGAATCTGCCAAGACTTTTCCATCTGAGCCCAACTTTGCTGCCACAACCTTTCGGCTTTAATTAAGCTGAATTAATAAATAATACCAAATGGCTCCGGGTGAAGTTCTAAATAAGGCAAAGGAGGAAACTTCTCTGATGAAAGTTGCAACGCTGGCTTAATGGAGATTTTTCGCCCTTAATGGAAATTTACTAACACGACATTACTTCTAATTCATTCAGGTGTGTACTAATGAATTGTTGTTATTGTTTTTTAAATAATTGTTATTTGATCTGTTTTATTGCTATCTCTCGCCAATTCGCCTGTTCCAGTCCTGCTCAGAACCGAATTCGTGCTCTTTGAGTTCTCTCTACGAGTTTGTTTATGGAGCCTTTTTCAGCCTCCACAAACAACAGACGCAATATATCGGGAGGGGGGGGGGGGTCTAAAATACCTATCAAATTATTCCTAGTCAGGCATTCGATTCTCG
This sequence comes from Ceratothoa steindachneri, assembly GCA_963969495.1. Taxonomy (NCBI): domain Eukaryota; kingdom Metazoa; phylum Arthropoda; class Malacostraca; order Isopoda; family Cymothoidae; genus Ceratothoa; species Ceratothoa steindachneri. The sequence continues at coordinate 182,334,175 of OZ018323.1, forward strand.
AGTATATACGGGCAAATTTGTTAAAGTGATCAATAGGGAGGTTGGGCAAGTTTCGTCTTTCGACTATTCGGGTTATGTATCGTGCCCTTATTTTCACTTATGCTAGAACAGGAATGAAGAAAGGGGGTTAAGGATGACAAAGACCCAAATGGCAGTCCTCGTCATTCGTCACAACCGGGGTTGGGATGACGTCTTATGCCCCATTGTAAGCGAGTTCCTAGACAAGGGTCAAGTAATCAATAAATGAAGCTGATGTAATCCAACGCAGTCATTCTCTGTGAGAAGCGAATGGTAAGGAGAATGAGAAGCCTAGGACATAGCAATAAATAGGTGCCATAATTAATTCTGCGATTTTGTTACTTGCAAGAGAAAACCAACGAGGGTATCTACCAGAAAGTCGCTAAAGACAGAAATCTGTAATGAAAGTGAGGAAGATAGAGTGAAAATGTGTGGATATATTAGCTACAGATCCATGTGCAATGCATTGGTGCCGGGAGTGCACATAATACAGATGTAACCCGCAGAATTGTTGCCCATGCAAGCCTGTCACCCATTTTCGGGAGGTGGTAATGGTGGGGGTATGCACGCATCAGTCCAGGAACAGGCTTGCACGAAATGGTTGTCCGATGTGGGCATACTCGGGTGTTGTGTGTAGGTCCATGGCCTTCACATAGCGCCATACAAAATCTTTTTAATATTATAACATCGAGTCAGGACATGCACAGTCTTCACAATCAATTCAAGAGTTCCATGTGGGATTTAGGGACGGGAGGGAACGCGTTCTTTCCCCTTGTTTACGAGTTTCCCTTCCTCGGCTGGTCTCAACCTGAGCCAGCAGGGAGGTAGCTCCAGGCGTCTGCCTTTCCATTATTGGGACTCACGCTCGATCTCAGCCCTTTGGGGGCTCTTCGTTTTCTTCTTTCCCGGTCTTCGTCCCTTGTGGGATTCGGTTGTTCGCTCCCTCTGTTTCTGTATTTCTATTTCTCTATATTGGCTTTCGCTTTATTTATTTTTGTAATAAATAAAAAAAAATAATAAAGGATTGTCCTCTCTAATTAATAAGCAGAAATTTCTTCTTTTTATTTAATTTTCGCCTAAAGTATGTCTTTTGGTGGTAGCGGAAAGGCGCTTTTCTGAAGGAGGGAAGAACGACGAATTCCGTCATCGAATTTCAGGAATACAAAAGTATCCATTTTGAAAGATTTTCTCAGATATCTCCTCACACGAGATGTTGGTGTGATGGTGGTATTATGCGCCTTGCGATGTCCACTTATTCCGTTCCTACCGATTTTGTCGGGAGGTTTTTAGTTGGTTGGTTGATCTGTTGTGGTTTTCTCGAATTGAGGAATTTTAAAGGAGATGTTCGCACGATTTTTAGCTATTTTTGCTTGGCTACTTTTTGGTTATTTCTTGCCTTTCAGAGTTTTTCAACTTATCCAACGACCAATCACTGATATTCATCCGTCGCCGAAATTGATCAATCATGTGTTGTTGTTTTCAATGTCTCATTGTATTTCGAAATAGGAAAAAAATACAACTTTTTCTATCACTTTTGAGTTCTTTTCTAAGGCCTATTACTTATGTATCTTAAATTAAGTATCCTAACATTGCATATTATAGTGTTTCAGATGTTTGTTATTATTTTAGTTCCCTAAGATAGTTTCCTGTCGTCAACGGTGTGGATACGCGCCGAAAAACGATGTTGGAATCGGGTGGGGTTTTATTTTTTTATTTTTTAAGTATATAACACTTTTTTATTCTTTCCTGTAGTTTTTTTAGGTACTAATACGTTATATGTTTTAATTGAACCGGAACATTGACCCTATTATTTTCCTCTGGTATGACGTCATAAGCCTCGTAAAAAAAATGTTTCATTGCACCCATTCAAAGAAATGGATATTATAAAATAATGATAAAAATTTAACTACGATATAGAAGGTTAGAGGGATTAAGTTATTTAAGCGCATTTAGTTTTAAGTGTTTATAAAAAAAAACTACCCTTCCTAATACCCTCGGAACTCATTCTTTTGGTGGGTTAAAACAAGATATCAATGACAAGATGGCTGCCAATCTATTTTTCGTCACTATATCATAATTAAAAATTTGCTCGCCTTAATTTGTAAAAATACTATATAATGTATATCTTCGATATACATTATATAGCATTTGCGTATTTTTAAATAATAGATATTTATAACAAAACGCCGACAAAATAGTGGGAGGAAATATATTAAATTTATATAAACGAACTTTATAAACAAAAGTATAAAAGCAATAGCCAAAGGGTCGTCAAAAACCAGCCGAAAAATCGTTCACCCCCTCTCCTTGAAAATTACATTGAATTGTATTTTATTTATTTTTATGCTATTTCTCTATTGCACCCCCACCCCCACCCCCCGCGCCACTTCTTATTTAGCGCCTTTCCTTGGGTTTCGAGTCGCGGATGTTTTTAATTGACTTATACTGTTTCTTTTGCAGGTATCGTATCAGGTGTTGTGGTGATCGGAAACAGCTTGGGGTATGTAATTATGCCTGGACGTGGATCATGAGCTCGGTTCATAGAGTGGAACTGTTTTTTTACTTTTTTTTTACTAGTTATGAATATACATACTTTCTATATTTTGTTGAGTTTTGATTTTAGCATTTTCCATTTACTATAATTAATCGTTATTAACGAATTGTGTTATTTTTTACCGAAGCCATTTCCACTCAGAATTTATTGAGATTTATCTCTATAGAAGTCTGGTACACACATGTTGTTTGACAAGTCGGGTTTTACGCTCATGTGCAAGTTGGTAATCTGGAGATCACTGTTGTCAAACTTCTCTCCTAGAGTCGGATATTATTGATTTTCATTGACTTGCATATATGAGGCGGGGCGGGGGGATTCATGTAGTGAAGCACAAGGTGTAAATTACCTCGCCCCCTGCAATTGGTGCAACAGGTTTAACAAATTAAGAAAATAATTAACATTTTGAGCGAGATTTAGTTAACACATTACTTTTGGCTGCATTTAAGAGCGGTCTCTCATTTAGGGATGAATAATGAATTTGTAGCTTGGAGAATTTTTCATCCGAATTTGGATGAAAGATTCGGCGACTCTGATCTTGTTGCTGGTGTTTTGGACTTGTTTTTGATCGCCGACAAGTGTGCTATGTGGGTTTGTGGCCCCGGCCTGACTCTGCCAAGAAAGGTATAAGATGCTCTTTTGCTCCTGACATTCGGGCGTCTTATTGGTACTCTGGTACCGAGCTTGTTTTGTTTTATAATTAAAACTAAGAAGCGAAAACAAACGAGGGCATCCGTCACAAATTTTGTAATTAGCACAGTTTGGAGAAGTAAAAATGAGTGGAAAGGGGCAGAGCCCAATACGAGAACTACTTTAGAAGTTTTGGACCTGGGAGGGGTGCAATTCTCCAGAACCTGCCCAGAGTTAACCGTGGGATTTAATTATGGGGGGGGGGCAATCATCGATATTTCAGCTACAGTATGGTTCTCTCTCCTACAGCTGTCACCCTCTTTCGGGGTCATAGGAGCCGTTGTTTTCCACGAGGTGCCATTTGACATGATCGCGCGCGTAATAATTCAATGATATAAAGTGATTTTCTTTGAATTAATGCTCCACAAGAGGAGTTTTTTTGGAAAGGGGGGGAGGCAAGGGTAGGAGAGTTGCGCCCTTTACCCGAGTCTTCACATTTCGAGCAGCCAATTCTTTTTTGGTCATGCGGGGTTTCTACTTTCTACATATTTTGAAATCAGTTCAGGAAAAAAATTGATGGTCTATATTTCTCGTTAATTCCCCCCCCCCTTACCTTTAATTAAAAATTGAATTATTATCGCATCCACATTAGACCTAAACCGGGTCATGTGACTTTCCAAACCTGTGTCCAAAAGCAATAAGTCGGGTTCACCGTGTATGGCAGTTAGCTGATTGATGATCCCTATCGGTCATAAAGGATTATGCCGTGCCCCTCCCCCCCAAAAAAAAAATGTTTAGCTCCTGAGTTCTTTCTGTGGATGGGGTAAATTAAGGAAGTTTAGTGATGCATTTCCATAACAATCGGCTAATGAGAGTGGTGTTGGTGTTGCTGGACGAATACCTCTATTTTTCAAAACCTTGGGAAGGAGCTTTTTTTTATGGCTTCTCAGTCAGTCCCCGATTCTTCAGTGGTTATGGAGAATTATTTATAATTTTTCCCTTAAAAAAGGATTTAGTTCGAGATAATTAATGAGAAGGCAAGCAAAGCAGGCACTTAACACTAAAGTGCAGACCCACCGGTGTGTGGACACGCCCTGGCGCCTACTAATCACTGCACCCCCTTCCCTCACTGCCTTGTGGGTTCTGCCTTTATAGGCGAAGGCTAGAGAAAGGATACCTCAGTTACAAACCAAGATCGGGAGTGCCTATAGGCGAGTACCAACAGACCGGTGTCTTGGCAGGTCCCTGCAGTCGAGGATGAAGCCTGGTCGTCTTGAGCCTCTCTTGCCACCAGGGTCCTTCTCCCCTCGGTCAAGATACGGGTCCGAAGACGGAACACATTCCTACCCGTTTAAACCTAGTGTAGGTTGATGCCCTCAAAAGGGCATCCGTCATCATCGACCTCGATGGACTTCTCAAATTCAAGCCAATATTCCTATTTCATGAAAATATTTGTTATTGTTGTTCAGCAGTAAAAGGAGAGGCAATTTCAGTTTAGCATAAAAATGAAATTAGTTATTTCAGAAAAACAGTAACTATCCTGTTTTTTGTTTTGTTTTTCAACTTAAGAGTTAAATAGTCACTTTTGAATAAAACTGCTATCAGCCATCTAAAGAAAAAATATAATATTTCATAAACGAGAGGAGCTTGCGCTTCGCAGGCAGACCTTCCGCCTGAGGTCTACGGCCTATCGGCTCTAGCAACGGGGTTTTGGAATGAAAAATATTAAAAGATTTCCAGTACATATAATAATTAATTTACTTTTGGTCTATTTTTTCAGGTCCATGTTTATTTTTATAGGCCTAAAGGCAAGAAAAACTTTTATGGGAATTATTTTGATAGACAGAAAAAACAATCCTCACTGGTCTTTTTCTTCACCTAAATTTGCCCTTATATACGACTCTTCCCCCCCCCCCCTCAGCCATTCCTTAATTTTAATGCATTTTCTGAATTTGACGATTTGTAATTATTTATTTTTTTTTCATTCCAAAACATTCGATAATCTTATTTATTTGTTCTGAACTCTTAGAAAGAACTTTGATAAAATCTTCGAATATGTCTAGGTGACAAAAAAAATTCAAATTATTAAAAAAAATTGCAGTTCTAAAATATAGTGTTATGGATTAAAATAATTTAACAAAACTATTTAAAACGTGGTTATGTAAAAAGGGGTTTGCCTATATAAATTTATTTCTTAAGGGAGCAGAGGGGTTGCGCGTTGGCAGGCGTATACGTATTTTTAGGAAAAATAAGCAGACTAAATTTAGGAAGTTCATTATTCTATATTAACTTCTTGGTACCGACGTTTCGGGTAGGAACCCATTCTCAAGGATGCGAGATTATAAATATATACAAACATAAGAATTTTTTAGATAAGTTATCAGATATTTCTAAATTAATTATATGGGAAATGGGAAGCAGCAGAGGTGGTAATATTCAAATTATAGAAATGCAGGGCTTTTAACTATTAGAGAATAGGAAATATGTTTTTGTTTTTAAATAAAACGGAGATTAATTAGTTTTGGGTGTCTTCACTGTAAAAAGGGGGAGATAATAGAAATATTTGAAAGATAGTGGTTGTTTTGGGGGGAGTGGATTTGGCGTGTGTAATTCGTGGGTGATTATAGTTGTAGTAAAAGTGGAAATGACTTGTGTCAGAGTTTAAAGTGTACGTAGTTGGTTTTCGTTGTTTGTTGTGTCTTTAATTGAAAGATTTTTCCTAAATTTACCCTGCTTATTTATCCTAAATTTATTTTTATATGGAAGAAATTTTAATGTCCCTAAAAATTTTCGCGAAACCTGTTTGTCTTTATCTTTTCATATTTCATATTTACCATAATTTTTTTAAATGCGTTATAGTACGGTATTTTTTGCTCGATTAAATTACAGACAAACAAGAACCAAACAGACTTGTAGTCTTCACTAACTCTATAATTTAAGAAGGGGATTTTTTTAGTATTTGAATAATAATTTTATCTTAGTTTGTTTATGACATGTTTTTTATCAAAGTTATTTCTAATAATTCTTTTATAATATCAAAAAACAAAATGGTGAAGTTCAGAAATAAATATAAGTATCGAAACTTTGGTTAAATTTTTATAAATTTTCCGAACTTCGTCAATTATAATAATTTTAAAAAGGAACTCTATACTAAATTTCCCCCCCTTTCAAAATATCACGTTGCTAAAATATAGTTATAGAAGAAGATATATACAAATATATTTTCTGAACTTCACCATTTTTAATTCTTTGGGCTTTAAAAAATTCACAAAATTTCGATACTTATATTTATTTCTGAACTTCACCATTTTGTTTTTTAATATTATAAAAGAATTATTAGAAATAATTTTGATAAAAAAAACATAAGTCATAACCAAACTAAGATGAAATTATTATTCAAATGCTAAAAAAAAAATTCCCCTCCCTAAATTATAGAGTTAGTGATGATGATGATGAAGTGATGAAAAGAGCGAAAAATGACGATTAGGCTAGGCTAATTATTAACTAGGGTTATCTGAAATAAATAGCGAATTTTGAGAGAAACGAGGAACTGGTTAAAAGAGATGAGTGATGGCCTAACTGTTATCGGCCCTAGTCTATATTTATCGCCCATCGAGAGAGATTCCTTGTTAGCTCAAACCTTTTGGGCATAGAAATTCTTTTATTTTTTTAAGATATTTGTTTGTTGGTTTTTTAAACGAATAAAATGGGGGGAAGGTGGTTTAACAGAATGGTAAATACATAATCGATTAAATTTTCTTAAGATTATATATTTTTGATTTTCCAAAGTGATAGTCGATAAAAGTATGTACAATGGAAAAGTTGCTAATTTTCTTTTGTAGGGGCCTTAATAAGCCGGATAACTCTGTTGGTCGTTTTTTCTCCTGAATATTTTGGTGAAATCAAATATTTGGGCAATTGAGAAAAGTTTTGTGCTGTTATCGTCCCGTTTGTCTGCCACAACTTGGCAGCCAAGTTACATTTCGTCCAATTTTGACCTGCTTTGCCTCTGTCAGAGAGTGAAGTACGAGAAAGAAACAAAATTTTATGAATTTTCGCTCTTTTTTTTGTAGGAAGGGTGCCACTTCGAGATGCCTCGTGTGTTATTTTACTAATTCGACTAGAACAGGGTTGAACAACCTTTTTTACCGAGGTGGCCACATTTGAAAAATTCGTAAGCAACATGGCCGCACATTTTAAAATACTATTTTTTTTTCAGTTTGATATTTAATTTAGGAACGGAAAAACGTAATTTTTCGATATTTACAATTCTGTAATCTTACCTTTAATGACCCTTTTGATCCTGATTATCAGTTACAAGTAGTGTGATATTTGGTTCTAACATGGTAGTACTCAACTTAAGTTGATCTTCTAAATGTACATCAGTGAGCTGAGTTTTCATCTTTGTTTTCATTTGCGTCATGTAGGAGAGAGATGATTCACAGCATTTTTCGAGCATGATGACGGAAAAGAGGGCAATCAATTGCACTTTTCCAAATTTCAAGTGGATCTTTTTTGAAAGTAAATTTAGATTTCATGTTATCTTCTGAAAGTTCTATCAACTCCATCTCAAAATCAACCGGTGAGGTAGAAATATATACTAAGTGAGGTTGAAAAGCCAGTTTTAAAGATGTCTCATGTGTTTCAAAAACGTTGAATCTTTTATTATAATTTTGAATTAATATATGAAGAACAGATACATATTCCTGAAATTGAAATGATGCACATGGTTCTTCTTGCTCACTTAAAAAAATTGTCAATTGAAGGAAATGTTCTTCAGCTTTTGCCAACTCAAATCCAGTAATTGCAAACCCCACTCTTCATTAAATACTCTTCCTTCTTCGGTGAATTTTCGTTTTGTCATTGAAGCCTTTTTTGAGCTATACCAGACTAAATAATAATCAAAGTTTAAATTAAAGAAAGAAGCTTAAAATAATGATTCAAAGCATCGAACGATTTTGAGCAATTTTTTAGAATGTTTAAATGAAATTTCTTATTATAAAATTAATTTAACAAAAACAGAACTATCTTAAGAAGATAAATCACTAGGCACCTACGCAACATTAAGAGATCTCAAAGCATACTGGCAATTAGGTCTGCCAGAGAGTGCGTGAAAATGCTAATTAAATCGCACCTAATTAAGAAAGAGTTGTGATTTTTAGAATATAATTTTAATTTTTGTGCACATTTGTGTACATAAAATATAAATCAATACCTTTCAGACCAAAACACTAATTAATATAAAATTAAAGAATATTTAAAAGGTGTACCAAAAACGTACAAAGAAATGCTCATTGTCGTACTTTGTGGCCCTTATATGTAGCAAGCAAACGAGAGGCGCGACAAAGCGTTTGAGATATGCCCCGATAAAGCTCTGTATTTGGTCACAGTTTCAAATAGATTCGTCAAAACATAAAGGAAAAGAAAACAAGAGTTATAAAACTTTGTTTTATTAAAAAGCCTCAAATGGCCGCAGGTTGCCCATCCCTGAACTAGAAGTAGCGCTGGTGCGTAGCTGGAGTTTATATTTAATGGTCAGTGTCCGCTCCCATAACCACTGAACCACAAACCACTTTGGTACAAGCTTGTCCCGTCGCTGTTACTTTTATTGATTATAATTTCCAGTAGAAATTGAGTAACACGCTCGCAACGCCTTATTCAGCGATATTTCTGTTATGTCTTTGTTATAATGATCGAAATAAGAGTCCACATGTGGTTTAGTGCACATGAACCCATCGGTGCGCCCCAAAATGCGAATTGCGAGGAAAGTTACCCTGGTTGTGCTTACTTGAATGAATTGAGTCGGGATTCAGTCATTTTTGTGTTTTTGTACTGGAATGAAGCCTCTAACTGTTAGTTCGCGGTGGCATTTATAATTTATTCGTGTTTCTTCTCCCCAGTTGTTTGGGTTCCCAAGTTATAAAGTGTCTAGAGATTAGATTCAATCCCTCTTTAGCGCCTCGTCATTTTCCATAAGAGGTTTATGAATTTTTCTTGCTTCAGATACGTTTATAAATGTAATAAACACAATTTATTAGATACTCGCGGCTCTTTATCTCGGGAACTTTCCCCAAAATAGAAGAATTATATCGTGAAGGAATTGGGTAAAGGAAAGTCTTCTCGTCAAAATCCAAAGATTTGTAGCTGATCATCCCCCTCTAAAGAAACTCGGAGAGAATGGCAACTAGAATTTTCAACTAGAATTTTGAGCTCTTACCACTAGAGATCTTTCTCAAATCAAAGGAGAAGTGGCTAAAACTCCTCATGCTAACAGCAAAACCATTTTTCTTCAAGCTGCTGGGGCTCCTCCTGTCTCTAGAAATAGCAAGAACATTTTCCATCGTTAGGAATAAAACCGAAAACCATTCCTAACCAATAAACGCCGACTATTGTGGGCCTAGACAAGTTACCATCTCGGACGAATCAAGAATCAATCTGATTGGGCCGGATGCTGCCAATGGCCGTCGGCTGAAGCAGTTCATCAAACGACTACAAGGAGGAGCATTGATGATTTGTGCTGCAATTTGAGGATACAACCTAGTAGGACTTTTGATAGTGGATGATGGCATAAAAAATGGATTCGAAGGCGTAGCGAGTTCCTGGAGAAATATTTCCTACCTTGGTTCAAGAGACAACTAGTCAGGACAAGGAAGTTGCTTGTCTTTATGCAGGATAATTCTCCTAGTCATGCCTATAAGTCTTCTAAGAATTGATTAGAGTCTAAAGAACTTGTATGAGACGACCATGGACTGATATCTCAACAGTTGCGACCTAAGTCTAATAGGAAACTTATGGAACGTTCTGAATAGAAACACTTAGGCAGATGGTAGGCAATTCAACAGCAAACATGATCTTTGGGAAGCCATCCCAGTTGCTGCAAATAATGTTTCTGTTGATTACTACAAATCTTTGACTTCATCTGTTGACAACAAACTTTACAGTTACTCAGAAGAAGGGTTCTTTTGTCCAGTAGCTCGTGACCAGTTCTTATTTGTTTCATCTAATTTTCCTTCATTGTATTTCTTACAATTATCTACTTTTATATAAGTTTAAACTCGTTGTACTTTGTTATATGATTTTTCTATATTAGAGTTGAAAACTAAATGTATTCCTCCTAATTATAAATCTTAGTGTGATCTTGCTGATTTTGAATCTGCAATCCGTTTTTCTTAATCACTTTTGGTTATCCGGTCTCATAAATAAATACGTTTATTACGAATATCTGTCATTAGTAAAATTTATTCGGAAATTGTTTCACTTATAGATGCAATGTTTCATAATGAATAGAGCGTATAAAAATTAACCCAATCAATTTTGTTATATCTTCCGGAGGGTTACCATGCCAAATAATTAGTCCCAAATCACAAAATTTGTGAATGTATAGAGCATACTTTTGAATTTCTGGACCAGCACAAAATTTTCGACCCTCATATTTGCTGCAAGACGTGCTCGAAAATTTGACAAGATAGGGTTGTCTTTTGGACTTATGATTTGAAAAGAAAGAAAGGATCATGTGACATTGCTATTTCTGAATGACTAACTTCTAAGGCGGGCTTATAGATATATTTTTTTTTAATATTTTGAAAGCCTTGACTGAAACTTTGACATGTTCAACATGTCATCTGAAGTAATTATTTCAGATGATATTTTTGCATCATTAAGCATGTTTAACTATGATATAATTCATTTGAATGCACTAGGGCCTCGCGAGGGAAGGCTGCGATCTGAAAGATATTAAATAGTCGATTGAGTTTATATTTTCTTTCCTTTTCATTCATATTATTCCCGAAGGGACAATATGGATGAAAATTAAGAAAATATCCAGACCCCATCGACTTATTTATTATGTTCCCTATGGCAACTTTCCTTCACGAGCCACTGTCCGAACGCTTCTTCTATTTTATTAGTAATTTTTTCTTATCCAGGTTTATATTTCCGAGAGTTAATAAGAAAAATAAACACTCCAGTATTCCATTGCATTCCTTTTGCAATGAGACTTACCCAATGGTTTTGTAATGTGCCTTCGAGGTTCCTTTAGATTTGAGGTCCCCATCTTGTTTCTTAGCGGGCGAAAAACGGTTGTCCCTTTCCTTTAATTTATGGTTCTTATGTTGATGGTCTGCATTATTTTTCATTCTTATTAATAATTTAGCCTTTTGCACTTTTCTCCCCTCGTAGATACATCCGTTCTAAGGCATTTATGAAGGAGATTTTTTTTTAGGGGCGTGGGGAGTGCTCTTTAATTAAAATAATCTATGGCTTAACTGATAAAGAAATGAATAAAATATTTAAGAATTTTATCGTAAGTAAACTAGATCTTTCATTTCCTGGCTCTGGGGGAGGCTCAATTCCCCCCCCCCCCCCCGTTCCCATTTCGTTCTGTGATTGGATGTCTTGATGACCCGTCCATCTTGGGTTCCTGGTTTCGAGATGATGGTGAGAGTCTTGTCTGTGGTGAGGTTGGATCGAGGTGACTGTATGCACCGGGGAGGATGACTGGGGAGCGTGGGGGGTGGGGGAAGCTGTGCCCAGCGTCGACGCCGCGCGACCTTCCCGCAACCTTATCTGCCATTGGCTGGTGGCGGAGTGTCGGTCCCGGTCGACTGCAGGAGCAAGAGAGAGACGCAGCCGGAAGGCTACCTAAACACGCTTCTCCGGTGGATGCACGCCTCCCTCCTTTCCCCAACCTGTGTGCGCACGTGTGTTTTGTTTTGTTTTCGTGTGCGTGCTCATAATGACAAGCGAGGTGCAGTGAGATATTCGCACGCTGGCTCGAAAAAAAGCAAGTCATGAGAGTGCTTTCTTCTTTGATCTTAATGAAAACAATTTGTATTGTTTATCTATTTCTATATTTTATAGATTCAGAAAAAAACAGAGGGTCATTTTTTTTTCTCACTGGTAAAGGTTAAAAAATTAGTTCGCGATTTTTTTGAAAGGGAATTGAATAACAGCGGGTCAAGTGAGCGGGGCTTTTTAACTATTCTCCCGACGTTTCATAGCTGCTCTGTGAGAGAGCGAGAGTGACAAAACAGAGGAAGAGCAAGCGCGCGCGTCACTTCAATCCGAACCCGAACGAGGGATCCGACCGGACTCTGTGCGATCATGTTGCAGTGTGGCTTTGTCCGCGGTGGTGTTAGGTGTGTGGAGCGCCGCTGCACCGCCAACCTTGGCTGTCCTGTCACCCTCCTGTGGCAAGGTTTGTGTGCCGTGTGTTCTTTCCACGAGTAAGCTGGACATTGGATAGAAGGAAGTGTGTGTAACCCGATATCCCCCACCCTGTGATTTGGTTCCGATTGCGGCCTGGGTAAATATTAAACTATGTTTGATTTTTATTCTTCTCAACCGATTGGCCATGAACGATTGAAAATTTTTGCCCAATGCAGGTGGCGTAGCGGCTGAAATTTGATACGAGATCCAGCCCTGGAGTGGAATCCGGCCGGTGGGTAGGCACGTCTGGAACTTGTGCCAAGTCCGCGGACTGACGCTGTGTATTATAGGCTCAAGTAGGAGGAATATTTAGTGCTATGCTTCGAGGGGCGTCTCGCCTTTTCGAGTCAGAAAGTGAATCTTTGATGATAATTCGGGCAAAGACGGAAAATTGAAATATCGCCGATGTTTTATGGAGTCAGAAAATTGTGTGAGCGTTTTGTGTGTCGGTGGCTGTAAACACCTCGAATTTGCGTATTTTTTTTTAGCGGCAGGTGATTTATTTGAGTGATGAGTAATGGAAGGAGGATAATGACGTTTATATTGGTGGACTTATTTGTGGCAACAGTTGGCGCTTCTTAGCTGCGCTTGCCCCCTCTATCCTTTTGCTCACGTGGCTGCCGCAGTAACCCTCGATTGCCGCTGGATTTAAAACAATGAAACCCCTGAGTCTGGAGGGACTTCGGCGCCTTGTTCGCGGGAACCGTGACAAGACCGTCCAGGGAGAAGACTCTCACCACTTTCGGCGCTCTAACTCCTTCAAGAGGGCCTCCCTGAGGAAGTCGGTGGCGCGACGACACGAAAAAATCACGCTCCCCAATGGACTTGTAGTGAAGACGTCCGCCTTGCAGCGGAAGGTGTCTGTGTCGAGCGACGACCGCCCCGCTGATGACGGCTACTCTACTGACGGTGACACTACCACGGGCGGTCGAGGAAGTCGGAATGGAGGGGGTGGTGAGCAGGAGTCCTCCTCCTCCTCTTCTATCGTGACGCGGAGGGTCATCACGTACGACGAATGGGTAGCGGCGGCTTCCGACGACGACACAGCCGCAAAAAGAGGCGAAACTCATGACTCGTGCCCATCTTCAACGTTGTCCACGAACAAGCTGTCCTCGCTGGATTCTGGCCACGTCCGCCACTCTCTGGAATCGAAGAAACGGTTTAGCGTGGACTCCAATCCGTGTGTTAAGATGGCCTACCACCACCAACACGAGAGCACCCAATTGGTGATCGACGAGTGCTCTGACCGGTTCGAGGTCATTCCCCCGAGGGAGACAGCGAATCGCCGGAGTTTGGAGAGCAATTTTCGTCGCTCTATTTCAGCCACCGAATCCCCCGTCCCGTCCCTCAGATTTAAAAGTATTTTAAGCTCACCGAGAGTTGCCCCCAAGACTAGGGATCCCTCTCCTTCCGGTGCGCTAGGCTGTGCCTCTTGCAGTGTCCATAATACTCCCAATCGGTCTAGGGTTATTGGAAGTGGGTCCCAACCCGTTTCTGCACCCCCGACACCAGGAAAGCACCATTTCCATAGAATTCACCACCAACAGGGAACTGTTTTACCCCCCGTGCAACATTTACGTTCGTCGTTTCACGAGAGGGAACGATTTTGTGCCGTCCACGGAACCCTTCCCGAGTCCCCACATATTGAACGGACTGCCGCCTCTAAAGTCACCCCCGTAAATAGTCCCAAAGTCCAGAGTCGGTGGTCATCCATGTTCTCCAATTCTATATTTTCACGGTCTCCGCACAGGAAGAAGCAGAACCCCCTTACTGCTGAATCTATCAAATATCCCCACATAGCGCAGCAACAACTGCACCAACCACCTCTTCCACAAACACCGCAGCAGCAAAAATTTTACACCCATGGTTCACCCGCCGCCCATCGCCAAAGACAAGTGTACTCAGGTTCAGGATCCCCGGCCATCGCCCGCCATTTGTCCGTTCAGTCCATGCACGGGTCGCCCGGCCTCGCCAGGATGTTCTCTCTAAATGCACATTCCCCCGGGGGCCCGGTTAGTCTCGGCAATAACTTCGGCGTCGCCCGCGCCATGGGGGGATTAAAGAATTACGAGGACCCACCTGGTGGCCCCCGTAGCCTCGTAACCCCAAATCATTTTAGCAGTCCCCTGAACCTCAAGCGACAGCTCTCGCAACCGGTTTCTTCTACCGTTTCGCCTGTTCTAATGCAGCGTCAGCAGTCGTCTCCTTACCCCGGGAGGCCCTCCCCGGTAATTCACCACCGTCCGGTAGGTTCTCCGCTTCCTTCTCAACCGCAGGTCCAGCCTTCACCTAAAGCGTTCCAGGTTCTGGGTGAAAACACTGGTGTTGTGAACTCTTCGCAATTTTACCCGGGCAAATTAGGCAAAGGTTTGGTTTCGGCGCTACCCCCGATTTCGGTGGTGAGTGGAAGGGCTGCTTCGGCCGACCGTTTGTCCGCTCGCAAAAACACGCTAGAAAACCCCGTCCAAACTCGCACCTACTCTGCTGAACGTCCTAAGACTCAAACTCCCTCTTCCAAGTTCTCTGCGAGTCCTTGGGGGCGCCCGCTGTCTTTATCGTTCAATTGTGCCGCCAAAAATGACCTCATGAGTCCCTGTAGTGTGACGAGTGAGGTTTCGAGTAAAGGAGACAAGAGAAAGAAAGGCCCCTCCTTAGTGGTCAATCGTTCATCTTGGTTTTCCAGAAACTCAAGTCGAAAGTCATTTACTAAGACCAAGAAACCCGGCTTCCGGAAGAGGATGTCTCGTACCCTTCTTCCGAAGTGCTATGCGGAAGAATCTGTGCCATCTCCTCCCCCTCTTCCGGCCAGACTCTTAAGTCCGGAGGTTTTCTCCTTCTTAAATAAGAGCACGTCCAACACTGCTCAAACGACCGATTCTATCATCTTCGTTCCCCCTCAACGGCGAAATCCTGGGCTCATGCCTCCACTTCAAACAGAACTTCTCACGCCCCCAGTGAACAAAAGGCCTCCCGCTCACTTCCGAACGGCACATGTCAATCTATTGATGCCTTTGAATCAACCTGTCGGTTCAGCTCATCAGGTAGATGGTCGGAACCAGAAAACAGCCGACTTGATTCGTTCCATTCTCGAGGAAGCCGAAGTTGGCTCAGAGAAAGGCGACCAGATTCGTGACACGTCCAGCGAACCTGGCGGCTCGAAGTTCAGTGTCGTCCCTAACTCGAAGCCAAAATCGGCCCCAAATACGACGCGACTGTCTGTCAAAACAACCCAAAACCCCGAAGCCCTTCTCAGGGTACTCGGCCTAACGACGAAACGAGGCTGGAGGAGGGAGGATACGGATAAGGACTTCAGAGGACCCAACGCCCTCACAGAGACGGCCGTGAAGGAAGTTATCCTGAAGCAATTGGTGGCGGAGAGTAAACAGCATCCTCCTCCGGGCGGCACTGCAACTCAGTCGACGTTCTCCTCGAAAAGGAGTAACTCTGACTCGTTGGCGGAGAGTGTGGAGTCGCTCATTTCATTGGTGGAGTCCGTTGTGAGCAGCCAAACGAGCAGCGGCCGCGATGGACTGAAAGAGGGCGGCAGAGTGAAACGGCGGAGACCCCACAAGAAGGCACCCTCTCTGCCCACTCACTCCTTGAGGAAGAAGACCAAGTCTAAAGGTTCTCGGACAGGTGTGTATAAGACCCCCTTACTGGTGTTCACACTGCGTGCGTAAATAACAACCATTATTATTATTAGTAGCATTAAAAAGCGAACACAAAAGTGGATGAATATCTGCCTTCGCCAGAAAGTTTTGGAAGAAATTTGTAAACAAGTTGGTGAGGTTAGGGAAAGTGAAAATATGTCGCATGCTTTGAATACTTTAAATAGGAGAAAATTGTTTTTTAAGCAAAAACCAACGAGGGAATGTCTTCCAGAAAGTTGGTAAGGAGTGAGAACGGCTAAAAAAAGTGTGAATATATTTATATATATATATATATATATATATATATATATATATATATATATATATATATATATATATATATATATATATATATATATAACCATAGACCCACCTTCCGCCTCTATGGCTGAGAGGCTGAGATAAGAACATAATAAAAGGAGTCTGCAAAAGGCTAATCAATAGCATATACGAGGCAGCCCCTGTTCCCCTCACCAAGTTCAGTCCCACCTCACATCCTCATCCATAAATCTACCCAGGCTATTCTTGAAACTCCGCAGGGATGACCCTTCTATCACACGACTACTGAGCCTATTCCATTCATCTACCGCTCGATTTGTCAACCAATTTCTCTTTCCTAAACCTAAGTTTGTCCAGCTTAAACCCATTATTTTGTGTCCTAAGAACCTTACCTATGGCCCCCCTCTTATACCCTTTTACCCACTTGAAGACTTTAATCAAGTCTCCTCTTTTTCACTCACTTCTCGAGATGGCAGCTTGTGGCACTCGGGGACCGGAAGGGCGCGCAATTCTCCGAAACCTGCCCCATTATTTGTAAGGAAGATACCCTTGGGTGCTCGAATAGCAGAGTTTAATGGGTTTATAATGGCCAGACATCCTGTAATGAGCGTACCGTAGCTCTGTGTTCGTGGGCACATTTCCATCTTTTTCATGTCTGCATCGTATGTATGTATGTATGTGTGTGTAGATCAGCCGCTCTGTATTTGGAAGTTTGAAAATCTTCCAGATGCATTGAATTTGTTCCTCAAGGGGGGGGGGGGGACTTCTAGTGGAGTTGATGCGCGTCATCCTACTTTGTATGGAAACGGTTGTAGTTAAAGGGTTGTTGATTATAGAGGCAGAAAACAAGCGTCCTCAACCCAGCAAGAATATCCTCTTCAGCGGGAGAAGAATAAGACCTGACGAAGGGTAATTAATATTAGCGCGCGAGCAGAAGGAAACTGAATAGAGTGTGTCAAGTTCGCGGATGATAAGGTTTGCATTGTGAGAGGGGACGTTCACAGGATCAGAACCCAGGTCGTACAAGGGCATAGAAATTCATAGCTACGAATGGGGTGGAGATATAAACCGGTGCAGTTTACTCGCATGCGTGAATGACCGTTAGTTATGAGCGAACAACGTTTTGGCCGCAGGAACAGATCGATCGTCTTAGAGATCCAGATTAAGTGGAAGGTATTCATTAAAAGGTGTAAAGATGGATGCCAGGTGACATTTGGAGGCATCTGTGTCTCCCCCGGCCCCCAAACTTTCTACGGGACATGCCTTCGTTAGTTTTCGCTTTAAATTAGAGAGGAGAGTTGCGCTCTCCCGTCCTTTGCTTTCTGGGTATTTCATCCAGGCTGTGTACCTTCCTAATATTATCACATACCCCAAATTCACCACTTTACGAAGTACATCAAAATGTTTTGCTGCTTTCGTTGGTTTTCGCTTTTTAATGACTATAATATCGCTTTCCTGTTTATAATTGAGCAGTCGTTGTGGTAAAGACCCATAAATTGAATGCCACTCGAAGTGACCTTTGTAGTTGAAAGGGGGGAAGGGGTACTCAAGATTGGAAAGGGGGGGGGGAGCGTTCTCTTGTGATCGAACGGCCAGATGTGAACCCCTTAAAGGTTAAACAAATAGGATCGAACATAATCTTAACCTATTTAATGGTCTCTCCCATAATGAAATTGGATGTGGATGAATTGCTGGTATTAGGTGCGAAAGCGCCGATACTTTGGTCTCGCCCCCATACGTCTCGTTAAATTTGAGACCCTGTCTCGTTTCAAATGTTGATGACAGATTTGGAATATTATTTTTCTTCTTTTAAATGGAATTACGAGGCGGTAGGAAAGAAAACACAGGCGTAACAATCGTAGTTTGTTGCCTGAAAAATGTGCAGTTGTTTATGAATGCGCCGAGTGCATATTTGGACATTCACATTAGCCTTGTAGGGGAAGGCGCGTCTTGCTTGGCTCCTCGTGGAATGAAACCTTCTATCTTAAAAAGGAAACTGGTTATTTTCTTCCTTTTTGCGACAGGATCGTTGAGTTTTCATTTGAGAGACAATTATTAAGGCTGAGGCAATAGTTAGAGAGATAGAGGGGATGAACCCGTCGCCTGGGTTTATAACGTGACAACTGCTAAGGCGGATTATATTATTTTTTTTTTAAGTTGGAAACCGACGGGGTTATTTGAAAGTGGGATATTTTAAAAGCAGATTCGTGAAAATTAATGAAGTTAAGGGAAGGGAAAATTTGTGGAATGTATATAGCCCCGAGGATCAAAGAGAGGAGACTACTTGAAGCGTTATGTGCCGGGGGGAACGGGCAACTCCCCGAATTATCCTTTTGCGACCACCGGGAGATGGGGGCTTATAATAAATATGGAGTTGACAATCATAGAAAGAGAGTATCGATTGGCTGAGACAGAAGAATGTTCTAAATAGTTAAGAAAGTCATTGAGCTTAAGTGTTGGGGATGAACGTATCGCAGCAGGCAGATCATTCCACATCATCGGGGCAAATACAGAGAGAGCACGATCACCCATCCAGCCTAGACGACTACGAGGAACAATCAGTGGGGATGCAGTCCTCGGGGCCCGGTGTAGGGTCAAGAGGAAGATACGGCTTTGAAAGCCATATGTACGTAAGAAGAAGGAAGACTTTGAAGGTGATTTTGTATCGAATAAGGAGCCAGTTTTGGATCACTTTGAAGGGTCTAAGAGTGGAATGTTGTAATCCAGTGAGAAAGGGAGTTGTAGTAATCAATGCAGGAGCTGATGAATGTATGAATGACAAACTCAAAGGTATCATGGTTAAAGGGGGACAGACGTAGCTGAGATTAACGCAGGAGGCAGCGGGAGAATTTGCAGACGTTATTATAACCGAGTATCAAAGATGACGCGCTAATTTTTAATCTTATCAGAAAAAAAAGGAGAAGTAGATCCCAAAATAGGATAGGGGACAATAGTTTTCCAGTTACTCGTAGCTACATCCGCAGGTGTGCTTGCAAGGGGGTACCTTTCTTTTGTCAGGGTTGGGTTCCATAAAGTCCGAGAGTCAGTGATGATGCTACTTAGTGGATAGTGGGTTTCTAAGAGTCTCGGTAAACGAGGCCGGAGAAAAGGAGAGATAAATTTGCGTCTCATCAGTATATAAATGAAATGATAGACCTAGAGGTTGCATAAGAATAGCAAGGGGAAGAAGATAGACGTGGACCAAGAACCGACCTTTGTGGAATTCACGGCAGTCGTGAAGAATAACAGTATGGTTAATATCATCAAATGCTGCTTTGAGGTCCAGTCGTACTGGGAAGTCAGGATGCTAGGAGAGCTGCTTCAGTGCTGTGTCCTTCCTTAAAACCATATAGAATCCGGTTGACACCAGCCTTTCAACGACCTTTGAGACACATTGGGTGAGTAGAGGTTAAATGCTTCGGCCCGTTTGTCGTCCGCGAGTCGTAGCCTTCTATTTCCCTGGTGTCGAAAATGGGTAGTGGACGAGCACTGAATGGGACTGATAAGCTTTGATTACAAGCGGCAAATTTCCCTCAAATTGAGACTTTTTCCCTTGAAACACTAAAGCCTCGTTTTATATTGGCAACCCGGGATGAATTTTAAATATGCTACTTTCTGATAATGATCTTTGTTTCCCCATCCCCTCTCCCTTAACGCTCTCCTCGCGAAGGCTTACGCGACTCGTTCTTTCTTCCTCGCTCTCTTTCCTTATATATATATATATATATATATATATATATATATATATATATATATATATATATATATATATATATATATATATATATATATATATGTGTGTGTGTGTGTGTGTGTGTGTGTGTGTGTGTGTTGAGGTTCGGCATGATAATGCTGACCGTATCGAAGTCCGGGGTTTATGGATTGCCCAAGAAGGACGACCGATGGAGTGAGAAGTTATTGCTAGTGTCGAGGGGCACATAATACACTCCTGGCGCTTTTGTCTTCTTTCCTAGCCATTGCCTTTGCAGGTCCAATTCCTCGTCTCTCCTTTGTGACTTCAGTCCGCTTTGCCGCCATGACTTTAACGCACGTTCTGCACGCGAATTCTTACCGCCATCACGCAATCAGTTAACTGGTGTGTTTATGGTGATGCCTCTGTGTGCACCAGTTCGTTGTTACGTTTAGGTACAAGGCGGCTCTTTTGTACAACCATCATTTGTGCTGTGGGGTATAATGGACGTACGCGAAATTATTTTGTTAAGAAAGGGTTTGGGGGGGAGGGACGGCCACTCCTCCAGTAGACCAGTTCACTTTTTGGACGCGTATCCAAGGGTTAAATCTTAGTATTGTACCAACCAGCGTTGGTTCAATAAGGGGAAAGATCTTACTCACCGTATCCTCTCTCACACAGTTTCGCATACCGTAACTTCCTTGCAAAGATTTCCTCATTAGTTTTCGCTCCCCTTTAAATGATAGACATCAACAAAGTTCCACTATGGACTTTAATGTTGCTTTCGTGCTGTGGTATCGCAGCAACTTTGAAAAGTGGAGTTGTGTTCTGGGTGCGATATGAGCAAGGAGAGTAAAGGTGTCCTGGAGCTTCAGCGATCGCGCTTTGCCTGTGTTAAAGATCCCTGTTTTTGTATAACAAAGAAAACCCCATGAAGGCATCTCCCGCGGAAAGGGTGTAGGGAGATGTGTAAAGAAAGTGGGGGAAGATGTATAATCGCAGATCCTCCTGCAGGCGTTGAGGCCTGAAGGGCAGATGCGGGTGTTGGGGCCAGGAGGGTACACAATCCTCCAGATGCTACCGCAGCAAGGTGACAAAGCAGAAAAAATAATAGAAAAGACAACAAAAGGTATGAAAGAAATTTGTTAGGGGGGATTCGTAAAGGAAGTAGTGAAATGAGAGAAGTGAAAATGTGTGGAAGGCTTGGATTACTTATGGCGCTCGGGATCGGCGCGGGGGGGAGGGGGCTTTACAGAAACCGACCCTAACTTAATAATGAAGGAAGGTGGATCTCCTGACGCGGATTGAGACATGGGTGGCACGTAATCCTCCATATGCTTGCAACCTTGTTGCCCACGGTGCACCTGGCGCCTCCTTGCGGAGGAAACGGTAGATAGCAATATTTCGTGGTTGAAGAGAGATGCGTGCTTTCCCTCTCTCAACATTGTCTGAAAAACTCTTTCAAAGACATTTTGGCAGAGATAACCGCTACGGTTTTTTTTCTTCTTTTTTTCCAAATTTGTGTTGTGTTGAAGGGGTGGGGGGTATTTTCTCCGTCGCATTGGAAGAAACGGCCGAAGAACGCTCGTTGTAACGGTAGTCCTTGAACGAGCGACCCCCCGATCCGAAGCGACTGCGATTGGGGCGGGGCGTTCGCCGCTCTCCATTAACGCCGTGTCTGAAATCGCGGTTAAATATTGGCTGTGTTCCGTAGGGGACGTCCCTTATGCGCGCTCCTACAAGCCCGAGTCACGCCGAAAATTCCAATTTGCAATCCCAATTTGGTTGTCGGGATGCCATCGTAGAACTCCCGTGAGACGAGGGAGTTGACCCTTTCCTTCCATGGGCTCAGCCCCTTCCCCTCCATTCCTACTTACGGTCTTACACAGTGGGTAAATGACCTTAACTCTGGGTTCCTCTCCTCCGTCCCGATGCCTCCCCGTCGCCTCTTATTTCACCGCTTGAGTTAATAATGAAGTCCCTTAATTTCGGAAACGGGGCAAAGTGAAATTGACTTTGTGTTTCAATGCACTTACATTACGCACGATTACACACACACACACACACATTCACACTAGGTATTCTCATTTTCTTAGATGTTTTGGTCGATTATAATTTGTATGTTGGGCTAGTGGTAATGTGAGTTTGGAAAGTATATTGGTTAAAGCCTAGTTAGACATTTTTATCACGAGACTATCGGTGTGTGCGCGTTTGGGATCTGTCCACACCTTCGTTGTTGGGCCTCCTTTGAGCTATAACCATTTATTAAATCGGAAAATCGTGTAATCCAACCAGAGTAAGTTCCCCTTTAGTAGCAAAACAATGAGGAAGATAACACACAGGAAAGGAATAATTACAAAGGTTGCGGGAGAGGTAGAAACCTGATGATTGTTAATACTAAAACTCATTTAATCATAAAGGCTGGGGGTTCTCGACAGACCCTTCGAAGCCCCCTGAAACCATGTAGAGCAGCCATTCCCAACCTTTTATTAAAACCATGGCCATTTGTTAAAACGTGAGCACATGAATGGAAAATTATTCATTATTGAACACAAATTAAACTTGAAGATTTATATAAAACTCGAAAACTTAAAGACTAACATTAAACATTTATTTAGTCACAATTCCCATATCTCGACTCGGCCCAGTACGATTCCGCATGGCTGCTGCTGGGTATGAAATATATCATAAAGCCCCCAAATTTGTTATTTGGGGGTCCTATATAGGGCGAGGGGATTAATTATTGAATGTACCGAGGGCGGCGAAACGAAACGTTGTTAGAATTATACAAAACAGAAGGGAAAACTACTGATTCTAATGAAGGCTGATGCTTGGGGTTTATCACCTGTACAATCACCAGGGACCCCATTAATCGTAGAGGTTTGCCTATTCTTAGAGCTTTCGTTCTGTTATCCTTTTTAAGTGTGCAAGATCTCCCTTCCATGGAGGTCATACCCCGTTAGGAAGGGATAATGTAGAGTACCCTTGGGAGAAATGGAAACGAGAATTGTCAGCTTTTCGTCTTGTATTAACGACGGCGGAAAGGGGATTCGAAGTCATTTTTTTCAATTTCCTGATCGTACGTCCTCATTTATGAACTTTATGAGCAAATTTGTACGATACCAAGATCGCAAAAAAAAACTTTAATTTCGATCGTTTCCTGGGCCTCTGCCGGGATTCTTTATCATCTCATTTTCAGCCTTATATCCGTTGCCATTCTTTTGAGATATGGGAAAGCATTCTTCGTGGGATTACACTCGTTACCTTGCCACAATTCATATTCTAATTTTGTATTTCGGTGGGTCTGGCATTTGTCGGAGTTCTTTGTTTTTCTCGAGGATTAAAAACAAATGCACCTCCCTCTCCTTATCAGTTTGGGGGGGTGTCCAAATTTTGTGCGTGCGAGGCAAAAGGTCCATATTTATTTATCCTTTCACCTCATTTCACTTCTATTTTTTTATTATTATATAGTAGTGGTGTAATGTGTTTCCGTTGAAAGACTCCACTTTTACCTTCCATTTTAGTCCTCAGGGGTGAGTCTTGTGCGAGCTTGGACACACTTGGTGAGTGTCCGCAAAGCGAGCCGTCTCACGGTCAATCCCTGCTCGCCCGAATTCACTAATGGCAGGGTCCTTCGATGGCACGCTCATACTCGGTATGTGCATTCGCCCCCGTGTGCGAGTGTTAAAGGAGTGGCGCGCTGCGGCCAGCCCCAGGTCACTCACACTGATCTGGTCTCACCTCGCGTCTCGGCCCTGAGGGAGGGCGAGCACCCAAACCACTCACTGCCAAAACGACATCCGCTCGGTCCTTTTTTTTTCCGCTCGTTTATGTAAATGACCCGTGGCCCCGAGAAGGGACGAAGAGGAGGGCCTCTCTCTCTCTACACGAAGGAGTCTGAGCCCCTCCGCAGAGAGAGGGTTTTCAATTCTACATTTATTGAAAAAAAGAGAAAGGACGGATGAAACCAACGAGGGAATGGCGATCCATCGGGGAATGTGAGGGACGTGAGATAGCTGAAAACGTCAATTCTAACACTTATAAACTAGTTTCTCTTTCAGTATGTTCATTCATTCACCCTGCCTCCTTTTGTTCCCACTGTTGCTCTTTTTCCCCCTAGAGAGTGCGTCAGTCCCCTAGTTTTTCACATTGTCATTCTTCATGTTCATCTCGTCGTCGTCTACATACTGTTATTTTAAAGTAGCCTAGTACCAGGCTGCCGTGAGTACGGAGACTTATGCCCAAGTAGGCAGTCGCCAGATGGGATCCTAAAAAAAATATCTCGTCGTCGTTTCTGAGATGAGCTCGACGCGTTCACCCAATGTGACGCCTGAAGGATTGCGTGCCATACCGACCCCGATGCATTCAGGAAGATATGTGGCTAATATAGCTTCACATTTTCACTTCCTCTATGTTTACCACTTTCTTTACAGGATCTGCCGAGAAACACTGGCGGTGATGCCCTCGTTGCGGTTCGTTCTTCAGTTTTAAGTAGCAACGACAACACTTATATTGGAGGCTCTCGACGCTCCGCTTCGGCTCCTACGCCCTTCGGGTATCCCATCGCTCCTCCTCACATCGGGCCCCTTTTGCCCCCCCCCACCCCCGTACCCCACGGCTTTAATCATTCATCCTCCGCCTCCGAACGCACGAGGAACCACGGCTGTCCTGTCGCGCACCATTTACGTCCAAGTGGAGATGAGCATCAAAGGATCTCTCTCGTCAGCCTCTTGCACGATAACCAATCCTTGTACACACAAACAAAGTAGGGAGAGGTCGGATGGCGGTGATTAATGGCTTGTTGTTCGGTGGGGAAGGAAAACATCAAGGAATGTGTTGGTAGAAAGGATTAGTTATTGCCTAAAAAGATCGAGAATGGGGTGTGTTCGATCGTGTGACCGTGCCCCCCACCCTCCCACCAATTCAAGATATTTTGAATGGAGATGGACTCGAAGTATGAGCTTCGGATCTCCCTGTGCATGTACACCTCCGTGTACAACAAGCGTACACGCAGATTACACCGCCGGGCGATTGCAGTAATTAGTTGATCGGTGTTTCTTGTTTTTCTTAATTCGATTGGATGGTGTTGGGTATGGCGGATTTCATTTAGTGGTGATTTGTATGGATATTTGGTCTGTGTTTATGCACTGTTATTTAAGGCACGCCCCTCGGACTGGGCAGGGGTAATGGAAGCGCTCTTTTAGCAAGGTGTCCGCCGAAAGGGGCATTGGCGTCCAAGGGACAAAAAACCGAGGCATACATAGATGACAGATACGAAAAGTGTAAAAAATGCGAAAAATAAGAAAGAAAAATAATGAAGGGTAAAAGAAGAGCTAAATGCCCCTTCTCTACACCTGAAACTTGGAGAAGCGACCCGCTCTTCTTACGCCAGTGCCCCGAGAGAAATTGGTGCTCTTTTTCGGGTCGTTTTTTGTACCTCTTTTAAATCTTACACTCTTTTTTCCACACCTGGAGAGACTTCCCAAAAAACGGGTGAAAGAGGAAGTTAAACGTTCTCAAATAAAAATAGTAATGGTTTTGTTCGGATACCCGTCGATTAGTTTCATTTTTCATCAATTTACCACTTTACGAAAGTTCATTGAAAGCTTTATGGCGGCTATGCCCTCGTTGATTTGCGTTTAATTTAAAAATGATCAATGGCCAAGGACAATGAACGCGATATGCTTTAACTTCAATAATTTTATTGAGAGAGTTATTTCTTTTAGTGCAATGCTAGTTTCGGAACATCAAGCACAAAGATAGTTCGTGAAAGAGAAACTAGTAATATATATATAATGAGTCATACCGCAAATAAACAGAAACCTGCTCACGACGTACGGCCTTCCAGCGGCCACCTCCTGGATCCATGGCAACACCTACTCTAGTTATTTGATGTAGCCTTCCGTATTGAGTCTGAGGCCTTCCGGGAAGATAAACGTGGCACTCGCCATATATATGTATATACGAGGGGCGGTCAATAATTTTGCAATTCGGATATAAGGAAACGAGATATGAGGAAAAGTATTTTATTATTTTTCAATATAACTACCCTCGACTTCAATGCACTTGCGCCACTTGTCCCTGACGCTTCGAATTCCCGACAACCAGAAATCTCCCGACTGCTGTTCAATCCACTCCTGGACGGCGAGCTAGACATCTTCATCGTCCCCAAACCGGCGTCTACGCAGTGCAGCCTTGAGCTGGCGGAATAAAAAGTAGTCGCTAGGGGCCAGATCTAGACTGTAGGGGGGATGGTTGAGCTCCTCGAATCCGCACTCGCGCAGGGCAGCTTGTGCAACTCTGGCCTTGTGTACTCTGACGACGTTGAAGTCGATCATGGGGCGTGAGGTTTCTAGGGACCCAACAGGCAGAGACCTTGGTCATAGCCAAATTGTCGTGGATGATGTTGATAACACTTCTATGTGATATTCCAAGTTCTCGCTCGATTTCTTCGACCTTCACCCTTCGATTTTCGAAGATCATCCTCTCCACACGGGCCACATTGTCCTCGTTGGTCACGTCTGACGGGCGGTGTCGGTGTACACTACAACCATGCGTTCATGGATCTCTTTTTGCATTCTTGCCTTCCTTGGTCAAAAATTTGGTCACTGCGCGGTGCTCAACCTTCTCCATTGTTGAGAAATTTGTGACTGACGATCTGCGATCAGGTACTGCTTATTAAATAGACGAGGCAGGAGCGTGCGGCTGCAGGTCCTGACTTGTCATAACTTGTCCTAACACCCCCACAAACAGCCATCCCCCTTCCTCTGTTTTGCCCTACCGACTCGCAAAACTTACTGACCGTCCCTCGTATATATAATATATATATAATATGAGGATGTTTGTTTATTTGTTGGCTATAGGTGGCCACATTTATGGACAGATTGAGCTTAAATTTGACACAGAGGTATAGCTATCTCTTTAGTAAGTTTATAGGCTAAGTTCCGCCACCCCTCGACACATTGCCCCACCACAGAGGGTTAAAAACGGTACACGGCTCGCGGACAAAACATAAAAGAAAATAATCTAAACAACCTATTATCACTTTTTCGATTTATTTTTTCTTTGAAATATCCTATATAAAAATAGAAGAAAAAAGTATGATAAAAAATCAAGTATCTTCAATTTTCACCCGTGAAACGCCGGGCAAATCAGCCAGTACTAAATAAAAATGAGAAGGAAGAAACAGTTTTATGGAAACTTTTTATAAACAAATGTATAATTGTTTACTTAGGTTTCGGAAGTGACTGATGATGGAAACCAGTCACTTCCGAAACCTGTCTCGTAAGTAAAGAAATATTTGTTTATTTAAAGTTTCCATAAAACTGTTTCTTCCTTCTCACTTGAAATGATTTTTTAAATATTTGTATGGATTTTCTATGTGACTATGAATGTATTAGAGTAATTAATAATCCTTGATTCGCCTAATGATAAACTATTAATATTTGTTTGTTATCCCAAGGAAACCTAGGCTCTCTTTGGGGAATTGTCTGTAGAATGGAGGTTGTTTCCCCCTCGTCCCCCTTCCTAGCGCTTAAAATTGTCTCATCTTTTGAGTATGGCGGTTAGTTATCTGTATCCTAGTTTCATTGCATTCAACTTCACCACTTTTACGAAACTTTTCTTAACTGATTGGGATACCCTCGATGGTTCCACCTTTTTTAAATAAATATTTTCAATTTTAGGAATTCGATAAATAGAGCTCTTGAGTACTATAATGTGGAGCTTACCACTACCTATCATAGTCTAAATGATAGTTGTTTTCTCGTGAACACCTTATTTTAAAGTATCCGATTTATTTGAGATGCGCGGCAAATATCAGGGTTTTGTCTACGTCTTGGGAAGGGGGAGTCGCGCTACGCGGAGATTTCGCGGGAAATCCGTGGTTTTATTTGGTGCCAAAATCTTCCTATTTGTTGGGGGATTTGTTTTTCTTCCCCGTTGAGGCTTATTGTCTCTGTTGCTCCTATTTTTAAAGCAAAGTTTTCCGCGTCAGTCGCTACTCCGTTGCTACAAACGGACTATTTGAAAAGCGATGGATTTAATGTCTCCTGTCTACTGGTCCCGCACAGGATCGTGGGAGCCACATTTCAGTTATCTCCGTTAGAGAATGGTGGAGTGGAGGGTAAGGGGGGGGGGATTGAAAGCGCATTGTCAACGAGGACAACTCATGGAGAAAGTGTGTAAGAAGAGATCTGCAAAGAAAGTGGTGAAGATGAAGAAAGGAAAAATGTGTGGAAGATATTTAGCCGCAAGTCTTCATGTGTGTGTTGGCGCCGAGACGACACACAATCCTCCAGATGTCAGCCGCAGCTAGGTTGCCCTTACATCCCGTTGTGTGCGCCTAAAAAAAATGCAAATATGTTGACCCCACCCACCGTAGACAAGAGGGGCATCCCCCTCCCCACCTCGACCAGGGATATTCGAATGAACGAAAGCTGGTCGCCGACAACCTGTAAAATTAGCCGCCGGTCAAGATAGAGAGATGGGGGGAGGAGAGAAGAGACTTGTAGAGAAAGTGACGAAAAGGGATAAAATGGAGATGTCTAGAAGGGATGAAGCGCAGGTAGTCCCAATCTAGTGTTAGAATTTCGGGGGGCCCCTGGGGTCGGGAGGGTGAGGCGTATCTCCATGTACCAGATGTGACCAGTGTACATGGGGTACTTCTTTGCTGGGCAGAAGTCTCCGGGGCCCTCCCTAGCAACACAAGGTGAGTACCCCCCCCTTTCAAT
This sequence comes from Ceratothoa steindachneri, assembly GCA_963969495.1. NCBI lineage: Eukaryota > Metazoa > Arthropoda > Malacostraca > Isopoda > Cymothoidae > Ceratothoa > Ceratothoa steindachneri. The sequence continues at coordinate 182,362,933 of OZ018323.1, forward strand.
TGCACCGAAGTTTTGCCACTTCGGGTGCGATTTGTCACTCGCCCGATCGAGTCACGATTCCGGTCGCCTTCACGACGTCTGCCATACCCTGTAGATACCTTTACTATGAGGTTTTACCAGTGAGGTGCACTAGCTTTTTTTACCACCGAACTACATACACCCTTGACGTAGACTTTACCAGAGATTTTCACCATTAGCATGAGGTTTTACCACCGATGTGCACGCTGTCGGTGCTAAAACACATACTAAGAGTTACATCGTTGGTGGTAAAATTCATACCAAGAGTGCACATCGGGGGTAAAACTTCATGCTAATGTTGCAAATCTCTGGTAAAGTCTACCTCAAGGGTGTAGTTCGGTGGTAAAAAAAACTAGGGCACTTCACTGGTAAAACCTCATAGTAAAGGTAAATATATGTGGTAAAACCCTACCGAGGGTGCAGATCGCTGTTATAAACCTATAGTAAGAGTGTAGATCGATGGTAAAAGCCCATATACCAAGAGTGAATATTGGTGGTAAAAGCCCTATCAATTTCTCTTTTCCCCCCTAAGAAACGTCTTTGATTTTACCTTCATAATATTCAAGTTTTTATTGGGGTTTTTATTTATTTTATTGTTTACTTGAGGTTATTTCTAACCCTAGACTCTTCGGCTTCTTTCTGCCGCCGGCTTTTTTTTACCTAACTCTTATACACAAAACCCTTTTGCTTACCTTAATTATTTCTACTACCAAATACTTGCTAGATATATCTCACGCCAAATATCTGTTTATATCTCTTTCTAGCTCTGAACTCCTGCTCACTTCTTTTTAGCACCTAAACACTTTATTTGATTTTTTTCTAGTATGCCCCCTTTATTCTAACGCCTAAACACTTGGTTACTTCAGTTTATTTCTAGCAGCTCCCTTTATATCTAACGCCTAAACATTGTTACTTTAGTTTCTTTCTAGCATTTCTTCATATTTTCAGCCCTCAACAAGTTCTCGTATCGTTATTTTTAGCGCATCGGACAAGTTCAGCCTAATTCTATCACCGATTAACTGCTTTACTTATGCCTTTTTTAAAATTTGAGCACCCCCCTCCCCTTCCACACACACCCTCTCCCCTAATTTTGTCGATCGAGAGGATTTGGAGGTCCTGATCCGCCTTTTTTTCTTATCTTTACGCTCCTTCTGCCCCCCTTTTATCATCCTGCTAGTGTTTGGTCGTGTTTATTTATTCTCAATTGATTCTCATTGCCTGTATTTATCACTACGCTCCGTACTTCATCGATAAAACTGTTTTTAGATATCCTTACTGCATGTATTGGATGTATGTATGTGTGTTGATATTAACGTCGTGTACGTGTTGATAGTTCAATGAAAATTAAAGCTCTTTTTAAAGAGAGCGAGATTTTTTTTTATTTGTCCACACGAACAGGATTAGTTTCGAGGCATCACAGCTGAATGATGAAGCGTGATGCTCCCTCCGAAAATGATCTTAACTCTTTTTCACCAAATAAAAAAAAAAACCTCTCCTAAAAAAATATAACTTTTAATTTCCAATTTTTCTCTATATATTTCTTCCCATTTTCCTTAAGCAATATTACCATGGTTCCTTATGGAGAGAACAGAGCTTCCGGGTTTGCTGATTTGAAAGACGAGACGCGGGACGATGCATCTTAAAGACCACAGCTCCGCTTTGGAACCAGTTTGCACCGATCAGGCCTTTGGGTAGTGCCCCCCCCCCCCTTTCGCATTTAGGCAACACCTCATACACACACGTATGTTTGTGTGTTCGTCTTACGGTCTGTTCGTTAATTTGGAATAAGGAAGTGGTATTTTTTTTAAATTCCCCCATCGAGAGGGCTCAAGTTTGCTCCTTTGAACGTTTGTACTCTTTTTGTACGAGCTCGTTCATGGAAGTTAGTGGTACTCCTTTCACGCTCCATGATTTAAGTTATTCTTGTAAGCCCTTGTTATTTCCCCCACCATTTTATTTAGCCTTCTCTTCCCTCCTTCCTCCCTTGCCGATTGACAATTCCCTCGTTGGTTACAGTTTGATTTTTTTCACGCATATTTAGATATTAACCTTTCGATATAGTGATCATTTTATTATCCACCATTATTCTTTCTTTATTAAACTTGCCGAATATGTATCGGATCTCTCTCTACATATACACTATTACACACATTTACATTCCCCTATATACACTAATTTCTTGAATAACCTCTCCTAGGGGTGGGGGGGGATATTCCCTAGTTTTGTTCTTAATCAACTTAATCGGGCTTTGGGATCCTCTGATTTGATTCCTAAGGAAAGAAAAGCAGGGCATTATTAGAGGGGGGTATTTAAAGCGAAAACCAACAAGGGCATATCATCCAGTCAAAGTAGTGACGATAGGAGAAGTAAAGATGTGGGAGAAGATAATCCACCTCCTGACATTAGGAGTGGAAGGGAAGGCAATCCAATAAATGTCAGCTGCAGCCTGCTGGGCCGTGCTACACCTGACATCCCCCCTGTGGGGTTGAAGGTGATTGTATATAGTAGGCAAGGTGGGTCAGCTGCCCATCATATCCTGGGCGAGATCTCCTACCAGATAATGAAATGCACACAAAGATCAGAATGACAATGGCAGATAAGCTCGAAGCATTATGGGCGGGCCTTCGTTTGGGGGAAGGTAGATGTATCGGGTAGTATGGGTAGTGAATCGTGTATATTCTACGAAAGACCTTTTTTATTTATTAAAACGCTAGATGAGACTAACGAGAGCATGTCCGCCAAACGTTCATAAAAGGGGGGGGACTTATATTGTGGATAAGGGTGGGGGGAGGAGGAGGAGAGATAATATTGAGCGTGATGGATGGGTTGTGCAATGCACCCAACCCTTGAATCAAATCAAGCCTTGTGATATGGGGTCTGCCATTTCACTGTTCCGGTTGTGTTTTAAATAATAATAACTGTTTGACCGTTTCTCAGTGTGGGCCTCTGTGGATTTTTTTAGGAATGAGTTGATTTAGGATTGTGGAGAGTTGCGCGCCCTTTGTTCTTATCGCTCCAAGTAGTTTCCTCCTTTTAGCTACTCGGCTTATGCTCTACATGTTTTGATTCCCCATAACTTCATCGTTTAGAACGTTTTCTAAAACTTTCCCGTCGTGATGCCTTCGTTGGTTTTCGCAATGAAGGAGAAGTTTGGTTGACCCGAAACGGAGCGTTACCCGAAAAATGATGAGGGGACGTCCAAAATGGCGGACTGAACTCGAGCTTCTTGGGACCCTTTTTCCCTTTGATTAATTGATTATAATAAACTTTAAGGACGTTGAATGTTTGCTCTCTTTCTCGAGGGTGAGTCTGTGAATGTGTGGCCTCCAGGTTCATCCCGTCCTAGGCCCCGAAAAAATACCCCCATCCCCCGAGATCCGTTGCTTAAACTCAGGAGGTCTTGCTTAATGTTCCTCTCCCCTTTTCCTTCACATCCTCTCCCGCCGTCTTTCTTCATTTCCCATCGTCTAGGGAAGCGAATTTCTCGGGTTTTGTTTGTCGGTCGCCAAGTTGGCAAAGGGTCATTAAGGTGCGGCTTTTTTTTGTCTCCCCTCTGACCCCTTCCTCTAGTTAGGATGTCTCGTTACAAGATTAGTTTAATAACCCGCTCTTCTACCCCCTCATTACTCCATTTGCCGGAGTTATCCCCTTGTTTTAGCGAAGTGACGCCGGTTTCTTGTTAATCCCTTAATGTTTCCTTTTGAAACTGGGATAGGCGGCTAATCCACTCTTTTTGAGGAGATGGAAAATTGGACTTCTCCCCTCTGTTTTCCCATTTCGTTTTTTGACTAAGAACATCGAGGGGCTAGGTTTATGGGGGTAAGGGGTAAAAGATGGTTGTTTTTATTTTCTGATTTGTGATTGCTTGGGTTGTTATAGCGATGTTTCGCGAGGGTCTTTATCATTGCGGCTTGTCTCTCTGGACTCGACCTCGTTTCTGCCTGTAGTGCTCTTTCAGTGCTCGATTTGTCAGCGACAAGGGGGTTTAAATTGATACTCCCGAATCGTTGTGCTCATTGTATGAATTTGATATTGCTGGTTTTGATTGCAACTTCACCCCTTTTTTTATATAATCCAACCTGCGTGACAGAAGGGGAGAAGTGTTCCGTTTCATAAAACGTCACATTTACTGTCAGCCTTTGGAATCATTTGTCCCCTCCTGAAGATGTCCTCGTTGGTCTCGTTTTTTAATAAAGAAAAAAAGGGGTCTAGGCCCGTCTTGAAGTTGTTTTTTCAAGGAAGGGGTTTAGTTTGGTTCTGAATATTTGTTCTTTTTAAACTGTCAAATTAAAATTATAAGAGAAATTCGACGTCAATTTCCACCTAATCAGGAGGAGGGGAGTTATTCCGACGTTGCCCCGACGTGGGGGAATCTTCTAACGTGTGTATTTTAACCATTCTTCAGGTTGTGGCAGGGTTGGGTACCCCACCCGAATGATCCTGGATTTGGGACTGAATTACAAAGTAGGTATCCACCGATGACTAGTTTCCTGTAATTAGGACAAATAAATCCACGTTGTAGTGTAATTAATTATCCTTTAACGCACTTTGTTCCCAAAACAGAAGAGTCAGGAATTAAGGCAATGTGAAATAGTTATTGGGTTCGATTATCCAACCTTTGTTCCACTTAACCTTGAAGATATTTTTCTTTATCTATCGATATCACCTTAAATTTTGTGGCTATGATATTTTGTTTATTATTCCCAAGATGGCGTCGCAATAAAACTAAACTTTTATGGATTAAATTATTGCTCGCTGGTGGAGTTCATAGATAAGGAACTCTTATTTTATCTAAATGTCTTTTTTTTTTATTTAAAGCGAAAACCATCGAGGGCATCTCCCGTAGAAAGGATGTAAGGAGAGATCCTAAAGAAAGGTGGTGAAGATGAAGGATTGAAAATGTGTATAAGATAAATAACCGCAGATCATTCTGTGAGGGTTGGGGCCTGGGGGACGCGCAATTCCCCAGATGTCACCTGCAGCATGTTGGTCATGCTACATCTGATATGGGATTCCATCTGAAAAGGATGTACAGCTCCCCCCCTCCTCCTCAATGCCATCTGATAAACAAATAATCCAACGAGGGAAGATGAATCTCCTAGAAAAGTAATCCAACGAGGAAAGGTGAATGGATGAAAAATGTAATTCAACGACGGAAGATGAATCTGATAAAAAAATGTAATCCAACGAAGGAAGATGAATATGATGAAAAAATGTAATCCAACGAGGAAAGGTGAATGGCTGGAAAATGTAATCCAACGAGGTAAGATGAATCCGATAAAAAAATGTAACCCAACGAGGGAAGATGAATCGTCTGAAAAAAAATTGGTCTCTCGTGACTCGCCAGTGGATTCGCCTTCATAACAGAAATTGGACGGGTTCTGGACATTTGTGTGTCCCCCATTCTCCCGCTCCCTGGTACTACAAGTTTATTTTTGTATTGACTTTACTACCTATTTGCATCGCCTGGTGCATGTGTGGACTTCTGCTATATGAGCTCGCAACCACCCTCTAAAGGATGAAAAGCAGGCGAGTGGTTTCGTGTCGGTTGCAACTACCCAACTTTGGATTCCAACCGAGCCCCTTGGAAGGTGTCCCAAGTAGTATCTTCTCTAGGCTACTCGAGCTATGTGCTTACCATAAATTATCACCTTTCATAACCTCACCGCCTTTACAAGTCTTCATATACCTCCTGAGGAATGTTTTCAAGCATGGAATGCGAGATCGAAGGCTGGATAACTAGGCAACCCACAACCCCATCGCATTACTCGCGAGTGGGTTGAGTTGCGTGCGTTTGCGCCATTTTGCGTGTTGCGCAGCGCAATTATGGGCCCCCTTTGGCCGGAAATTCTCTAGGGGCTTGTTCGATCTTGTTCCCTGTCTTGGTTGATTTTAGGCCTAGTCTCTTCCGTGGTCGGCCTTGTGTCGAAAATGGATAGAAAGAAGGCCCTTTCGGTAAGCGGTCTGATTATGTTAGGGCTTTACCACTACCACACTTCCCCACTAAGTTTGTGTAATCTAGTTCGTTTGTGGTTGAGTGGGCACTTCACCTTATTTTTCCTCTCGATCTCCTTTTTTTTATATATTTTTCTCCGGGGGGGGGGGGTTTGCTGCATTTCACCTCGTTCCATGTATGTCTTATGATCCCTTCTTTTATTGATTTCTAGCAAGTGTGTGATTGCGTGTATGTGGGGTTGGTTGAATGTCCAAAGGATGCGTTTATACAGTCGAAATTGTGAAGGTAAAGGGGCGTGTTGCGTGGATGCTCGCAATTTGTGGTCTTTGGCGGCGGGCGAGTTAAAGCGCCATTTTGGTCCGTCATTAGGTGGCGTTTAAGGCACGCTCACGGACCTGCCCCCCTCGCCCTTCCTAATGGTACTATCATTATTTGCCGGAGGTTCTAGTATCTTGCTCCCCTTGGAAAGCAGTAAATAATCCTCGCTCTCCTGGATATGATTGCTTGATTTTATTTATAATTTACATATTAATATACATATTTTCAAACTTATTGTATTTAGGGAATTGCATCGATAAATATAATTTCTCTCCACGTCCTGAATGTCGACTATCTTTAAGTGCAATATTGCGACCACCCGCCAAGCAGATCTGTTTAAGAACCTCTCTCTTATGTAATGGTCATGCTCTTTGACAGGGGTCTTCAAGTTCAGAATTTGGGAGTAGTTTGATTTTGGTCGGGAATTTGTTCCTCGGACTTTGATCCGTGCCTTCCCGGTTTTCCATATGAAACAGTAGTGGCCAAAACGTATGCTCAGACTAGATATTTGTTGATCTAAAGATCCTGCAGGTTCGAATCACCTATAACAAGATGAGTACTTAATAGTGGGCAGAAAATACTAAACTTATTTAAGGGATTGACAAACGTTTTGTCCCCGATCACAAACTAAAACCTATCAGAGAATATGGGTGTTGTTCTAGTATGAAAAAGAAAATATGTAATGAAAGACGCTAATAATATGTTCAGTATAAATAATGCTTACCTTCAATTCAATCAGAGGTTAACATTTCGTTGGTTCTTTTCGATCGTCGTAGTAATTCTCACGGACATTTGGCTCGACAATCTTTGTACTCGAACATGTGTTGCCGGATTGAAAAGTTTAAATTCACTCTCAACATATCCTCTAAATTCGGCGGCATTGTGTTCAGCAATGTGCAAGTATTGGTCTGTTTTCAAGATGCCAAGATGCTAACAACCTTGTTGGTCCTCCCGACACCGGACCCATATATGAATCCCTTTATTGTGGGTCTCGCTCTCAATTTTAATGGTGCCACGAAATGGATTAGGGAGCAAAACGTTCATCTCCTCTCCTTACAACATACATAACATTATCCGACATAACCAGTGTTAAGTTTGACTCGTCAAACCACAAGACACTTCTAATCTTTCACACTCCATTCTTCGGCAAAGGCAAGATGTTTCTTGCGGTTTGCTGAACCAATGGATGATGGCTTCTTTACCGCTACATAACCTTTTAACACTTTTGTAATCGTTGCCTTGAGTGTGAGATGGAATACGAGCTTTCTCACCATTTGACCTCTCATTCATGACTTAAGAAAGTTTGTTAAAGAGCAATAGTGATATAATTTTAATCCTGCCGTCAAAATGCTTTGCCAGTCTTCCTCACCCGGCCTTAACACCTTAATATCTGCGCAATACAGAGGTCTTGCGATGATTTGCAATAATTCCGCACACAGTGGAACTATCCAATTCCGTTACACAAGCTATTGACGAATGACGATACATCATATTTAGCCATTTTGACAATACCATACGTTGTTGCGATGACATTCCCTTCTTTTTAGTCATTTTCGCCCAAACCTACTACATAATCTTTAGTACAGGCAACCACTGTCGATAATTCTCTCACCTGTAACAATTATAGGCTTGGGAAAAGGAGGGCGGACTTCGCCTGTCTCAAAATGCTGTCCGTGCCATTCGGCAGGTTTCATTACGCCATGACATACGCAGCAATTGAAATGCGGAACGCAGTATGATAGCTTTACAACCACAAATACACAACCTGCGTACAAAATCTTTATTTATGTGTTCGAGTAATTGGCAAAAGGCTTCAATTTTCTTCGAATGCACATAACTTTTGGCCATTATTGGTTAGGGTTCTCTTTATATTTCTCATTCTTTTCGCTTTGGGGTTTTTCTTTTTCTTTATGTTCTTACTCCCACTTCCACACGGAATAGACTTTCCGAAGTGTGGCCCGCGGGTTGTATGGGGTGAAAAGCCATTTACCCCTATAAAAAAAAAATGTAGACGCGTTATCCTGTTCGACAGGGGCTGGTAAATCAGGTGTCTGTCCTCCCCATATCTTTCTTCTTTCACTTTTATATGTCCGCTATTGTTTGTTACCTCGTCAGTGGGTGCGATTGCCCAGTTTCCCCCTCAGGTGGGAGTGACTTGTTCATCTAACCTTGGCATAAAGTTCTGGCGATCACGATGAATCTGATCTAAGCCAAGTATGTTGAGGCCCCCAAAAGAGGGAAAGTGAAGGTCCAGGTGGGGTTAATTTCCGCAACCTCTTGATCGATTTTAGGCTTCACATCGTTTTTCTACTCTTATTTTCAACTTACCCGTTTTTTTATATTATTATTTTCCTGTGTTCCTTCTCTCTAATACGAGGGTCGCTTCGAACAATCCCCCGGAGGGGAGGGGATGTTGACAGGATTCCCGAGGGGAATTAGCGATTAAGCTGCCTGAAGTTCGGTTCAGTCGTGCGGGAAAATGAACTCGGAGGGGCCAGGTCAGATTTCTAGAAAGGGCGCGTTGTCTAAGATTCGAAGGATTTGTCGCGAGGTGATTGATTGACTGACTGACTGATTGGGTTGAATTGGCGGTGTTTAGGTGGAAGCAAAATGGATTCGAAGGTACTAAAGAGGGTTGTAATTCTAGTCAAAAAACTTTTTAGTTAATAGAAGGAAAAATAAGTGTTATTGAACCGTACATGAAAAGAGAATGGAACGGAAATGGGAGGGGCGCGGGGGGGGGGGCTATTAGGAAAGCCTTACAGGACGAACTAGTCTAGTGGAGAGGATCGAGGATGAGAAAGACTGCAGGGTCCGAGTTTTGAGTTGGATTCCGATGACGTTTGTTGACTAGACTTTTTATGCATTTATTTACAAGCTTGATCAGTTGAATTAAATTAATCTTTTTTTAGTTATTGCAAGAATTTGTCCCCTCCGAGTTAAATTGCCCCACCCACACACCCTGGCATATAATTAAACCTGTTGTAAATTTCTATTTGTGCTTGGGGGCTTTTCTGCCTATGATTTTATACCCCTAATTCTCACCTCGCTGTTGCGTGCCCTCTCGTTCTCAAACGCCCCAGAGCTACGCAAACTAGTTACTCGTATCCTCGGCCACATTTTCACTTACCCTAACCTCACCACTTTCTTTCAGAGCCTCTCCTCACAAACTCTTACTGAGATCCCCTTATTAGTTTTCGTGTCTTTTAAACATCAGATGTCAGACGTGGAGTGCAAACTCATTTTTATTTGAGTGGAGATGATTAAATATCCCCCCCCCCTCCCAAGAAATGCCTCCTCCCTTCACAAGCGCAAAATGGCTGTTGTTTTTCCCCTTCAATAAATCACAACAGCTTAAAGCCTCCCCTAGAACTTTCCAGCCATCTCCTCTGTCCTTAAAAAAATAATGGGAGAAACGATTTTTCCCCCGAATTTTTGTGTTTGCACATTCATGCCAGCCTACCTGTGTGTGTGAGAGGGAGAGAATGGGGATTGGAGTGTGTGTGTGTGCTTTTAATGGGTGATGAGATTAACTCGCTTGCGTATGTCGAATTGAAAGAGGGGGGGGTCCGAGAGGGGTGAGTGTGTGTTTTTAATGTGAGAGGGAGAGAAGGGTAACGTGTTTATGTATGTGTGTGTGCGTCCCCATTTTGGGAAGGCTTATGCATGTTTAAGGGGGGAATATCTGTCCGCGCTGATTGGCGCACCTTTTGTGTCAATATTTGTTGATCGTCAGCGAATTATTTCGGGATGTTATCCCCAGCGAGGCGCTTCATGGATGGGGGTTGAAGGCTGAATGGTGACCGAGTCCTGCAAAGGAAGGTTAGAGCATATTGGGAAGGAAAGCATGGTTGCTCAAGGGGGTGGAGGTAGGAATGAAAAGAGGCAGAAATGGCGAAGATTCGGGTTGCAAAAGGGTGTCATACTTGGATCGAATTAAGGCAAAAGTTCGATTCTGAGGAGTTGCGGCTCAAAGTTCCCAGAAGCTTATTCAGACGAGTTGGTTAGGGAATTAGTCCCCGACGGTAGGATCGAGTGGAACAGTCCCCTTCCTTCAATAGGTAGGGAGGGCTTGCTCATGTAGGCTTGAGTCTCTACTTTATGGTGTCCTGATATTTGCTTTACAGTCCTTGTTACGGGAGCAAATTCGGCACAGTTGCCCGCCCTCATTATCATAAGATGTCAACTGCGAGGGGCGTTCAAAATGGTTCCCAGAAAATGTCTCGTAGTCCTCCTTAGAAGTGATCTAAAATGTTGTTTCGACCTAAGAATATTCAGGTTTGAATCTGTAAGTTCTTCACAACTCCGAGCAGTATATAATTGAAAACGAGGTTTTACCTCGTTTCAAAACACATCTCCAAAACCAATATGGATTCTCAGAAATTGGCAAAACCAACTTGAAATTTGGGGGTTAAACTTGGTTGGCAAACAAAAAATATTATTGATAATGTAACGAAGGTTTATGGAGACGCTGCTTCCATGGAAACGACACTTTTATACATGTACAAATCGGTTTTCACCTGGGAGAGAGGATTTTGGAGATGCCAGCTGTGGCATCGGTGAAGGAAACAAAAGGTGAGAAGATTTGCGGAAAAGAAAAATCGTCGGTACATTGTGGAAATCATACGAAAACAAAACTTATCAGTGTGATCATCATTTCATACAATCTTGAAGGATCACCTTCGGATTGAGCAAGCTTCCCGAAAGGTGCCCCAACTGTTGCGTGGAGATCAACTCGTGACCAGGGCCAATCTCTCAATTCAGATTTTAAGCAAATGGGGTACTAATTCTGCTGTTTCGAAATAAATAGTTACCGGTGATGAAACATGGGTGTACCAATATGATCCTGAAGATAATCAAAGCAATGGCTACAGAGGCTCAATGGTCGTGTGAAATTCAGAAAGGTCGACAACAAAAGTAATGGCCACGCTTTTGGTGGATGCAGGTGTGATGTTGATGGGAATCCCTTGAATTAATGTGACATATTACGGAAGTGTCTTGAAGAATTATGTGATGAAATTAGAAAGAAATAAAATCCCACTGAGAAAAGCTTCTGGCCCGAGTTCTTTCATCAGGAGCTGCCAAGTGTAGGCCATGAATGGCCTTTTGCAGTCTCCTTCTTTTCTTAAGTTCTTATGTTCTTATCACGGCTGTCCCACAGTTCATTCCTCAAAATTTAGGAGGGAAAAAGTTTCTATTGGAATTGCTGTCGCACATCCATTACACAACCCTAATTTTCCTCCTCTCTTGTTGCACAATTCAAAACTAAGTAATATCCAAAGAATTCATTTTTTTCTTCACTTGAAGAAGTGAAAACAGCTGTAAATTGCAAACCTAAGTTGGAAAAAAGGTTTTGACTCAAACTTAGATTAAATGTATAAAATTAAACCTTTTAGAATGTTTTTATTTTATAATTTTGGGGGACTTTTTGAATGCCCATGGTAGATAGCTTCCGGTCCTTTTCAATTCCCTTAACTTCAAGACGATGCCCACGTCCGTCTTCGGGTAATATTAACAGGGTTACTCACCACGAGCATCCTTTTATTGGGGTTGAATTGGAGCCGAAGGAAAGGTGGTTCCTTGTTTTTAGGGTCTTTATATAAACTAAGGCTCTAAATTGGCGGAAAACTGGAAGTTGAATTTCGCAGGAAATTTCGGCCATGAGCAGCAGCATCTCCCCCCTCATCCCTGGTCACTTTATATTGGACAGAGCACACTATGACAGGCGTGGGGGGGGGGGGGGGAGCAGGCTCAAAACCGCTGCTATACCTAAAACTTGAGGGAGGAAATGACACCCCCCGCCTGCAAGTTGGTGTCGGCTATAACATGAGCCAGGCCAGTATACTGCAGCTGACATCTGGATCCTTCGCCTGTCCTACCAACTTCAATGCTCGCAAAGAATCTATAACTATATCTCTTCCACAGATTTTCATTTTCCCCAGCTTCACCACTTTCTTTACAAATAACCTTTTACAAACATTCTGCAGGATATATATATATATATATATATATATATATATATATATATATATATATATATGAAAATTGATCCACAGGAAAATGAAAAGATGAATCCAAGCCCTTTCGAACTATATTTGCAAGTTCATTTTCAAGGAACAGCATGAAAATGGAGAAGACAACCTTATATAGGGTACAAAGATACGAAGGAAACGCCCATCACATAGTACAAACCAATGGAAAAACACAATAACAAGACAGAAAAATACCAATAAAAAGAACAATAGGCAACTAACAACAGACATATGCCTATTGTTCTTTTTCTTGGTATTTTTCTGTCTTGTTATTGTGTTTTTCCATTGGTTTGTACTATGTGATGGGCGTTTCCTTCGTATCTTTGTACCCTATATAAGGTTGTCTTCTCCATTCCCATACTATTCCTTGAAAATGAACTTGCAAATATAGTTCGAAAGGGCTTGGATTCATCTTTTCATTTTCCTGTGGATCAATTTTCATATTATTGCTTTCTTCACTTGCCACTTTGTGAGTTTTTCATTATATATATATATATATATATATATATATATATATATATATATATATATATATATATATATATATATATATATATATATATATATATATATATTGAAGACCATGATATATTTCACCTTAATTAATTTCCTTTGGCAACTTTCTCTTCTTCTGACTATCTTTTTATTCAATCTTGTAAATGGTGGATCACTTGTCCAGTATTCATCTCTCTTTTAAATGAATGTGTTTGGTAAAAACCAAACTAAATTGCTAAGCTTTCGATCTTATTCTATCATCTTCGGAGCGTTTTGAAATGTTCTTGCCTCCTTTACCGATGTAATGAGTAGAGTGAAGATCTGACAGAATGAAAGAAGAAGATTGTATACTCAATTTAGTAGATTTGTTTGTCTTTGGGAAGTGGTGAGTATGTGAGATAATGGTGTATTAGAATAGTGGGGTTTAGGGATAGTGGTGAAATAAGAAAGTCTGAAGGTTGCAAGATTTGCAAAAGTGCCTGGAGATCAGGCTAATTTCTTTCTTTGTTTGTTTATGTATGCATATATATATATATATATATATATATATATATATATATATATATATATATATATATATATATATATATATATATATATATATATATATATATATATATTATTATTATAAGGCGTTGAAACTTTTGGATTCTTTTACTATTTTGCGTTTTAAATATTAACTTGACGTGTAGTTTGGTTGTTTAAAGTAATTTTGTTTTTTGTTTCTACATCAAATCCTACGTGTGTCTTATTTGGTTTTATAACTGTTTTGCTATATTCATCTTTGGTTGTTTAATATTTGTATTTTGTGTGTTCTGTGTTTCATATTTACCTATTTTCTTCATTTTATTTTTTTTTTCTTCGTTGTCTTCACTAGGTTGTTTTGTTCTTCTTTGGTCTTGAGGTAAAATCGATTTGGTTCATCATTATCGGTTGCTTTTTCATCGTCGGTTTTGGTCGATAGTTTATTCCTATGCAAAAAATGGGACAATTGCGTCTCCAAGCTTGCTGACGCTGCTTGGGAATCTTGCGCGACTGGGACCTTGTTGGTTTTCTGCGATGAGTGCTCTAATTTCCTCGTTGCTATACAATGTAATTTTCTCTTTCATATCTGACGCTCTTTCCTTTAAGATTGTATTGAGCAGTTTGATGTCCAGATCCACTTGCCTCCTCAGTTCCCTCCTTCGCGTATTGGTAATAAGATACATACACTTATTTTGTATCTTCTGCAACTCTTTTTGTGTTGTTTTAGAGGCTCCGAACAGAATTGCAGAGGGATAGATGAGAGTGGGTCTAACTAGCGTCAGATACAGTTTCTTTTTGTTCTTTTGGCTGAGGTTTCTGAAGCTGTAGAGGGTTCTGACTGCCGAAGTTGCTTTTTGGAACCTTTCTGTGAGGTGCTTCTTGTACCCGTTAGAAGTGATCTTCATCCCGAGTACATTGCACTCGTTTCTGTAGGGATAACGCGTATCCTCCACTCTTACATCAGCTGTTTTTCTTCTTCCTAATGGGACGATCTTGAATTTGTCGCCATTAGTTCGGATTTTCCATTTGGATTCATAAGCGTTGATTTTTCTTATATCCTCGGCAGTCATTCGAGCTTGCCAAGGTGCATTTGTATATCCACTTACTATGATTTGAGTTATGTCATCGGCAAACTGGATATTCAGGCTAGAGGGGTGGGTTGGCTCTGGTATGTCGGCTGTATATATCGAGTATAAGGTTGGACTGAGGCACCCGCCTTGAGGCAATCCTGCCTGTAGATTAAAGGCGGGACCGCCCGTGCGGCCTATACTGATGTAGGCCGACTTCTCCATGACATATCACAGAGGATTTTTTCAGGTTTTGAGCTTAAACCCAGCTGGAGGATCTTGTATTGCACCCCCCTTAGTCATACTTTATCGAATGCCTTTGACACGTCCCTTCATACTCTGTCGATATAGCTCCTGTTTCTCTTCGCTTGAGCAATCTTTTCCGTGATGACATTTATTGCCATCTCGGTGCTTCTCTTCTTTCTGAAGCCGTATTGCTGTTTGTTGTAGCGCGAATTTTCCTCCAAGTGTTCGATGAGTCTTCTGTTAAGTATTTTCTCTAAGAGTTTTCCCCTAATTTCCAGAAGGGATATTGGGCGATAACTCTCCTTCCTCGTCCTTGGTTTTCCAGGTTTGGCAATAAAAATCATTTTTGCCGTTTTGTATGCGTCGGGAAAGTAGCCTACATTTAGGCAGGCATTAAAGATGTTGAGTAAACCTTCCCGCACGCATCTCGGTGCTTTGACGAAGTTTAACTTTGCCAAGTCTCACCATCCTGGAGCTTTTTGCTTAAAGGAGTGGAGCGCCCCTTTTCTAGTTCTTCTAGCGTCACTCTTTCTTCTTCTCCTTCCTGCCTGTTCGCTTGGTGGTTAGGATGCGTCCTCTCAATGATCTCATTCAGCTCGTCTATAATCTGGTTTTCAAAATCTATGTCGAACTCTTCATTTTCTTCACTGATTCTGAAAATCTGTTCCCAGTATTGCCCGAGAATTTCGTCCATTTCATTCTCCTCTGATTTAATTTCACCTTGGTCGTTTTCTATTTCCATCTTTTTCTTCTGGAGATTTACTCTCATTCTCCTGATTTTCGCCCAGAATTCTTTCGGTGTTGCTCCGCTATCTAGTTCTTCGATAGCTTCATTCCATTTCGCCTCTTGTTCGTAAATTAGAATTTCTAGTTATTCCTTTATCTCTCATACGGTACATTATATCACGTGATGTTCCCGTGTTGATGCTCACCTGATACAATCCCTTCAGTTCACGGTGTAAACCTTTCATACGATCGGCCCATTTGTATGTACTTTTGAGAATCGACTCTCTGTCAGCCTCGATCATCTGGGTCTCTAGTCGCTCCATTTCTTCGTCTATTTCCGCGAGCATTGCTTCGTCGAGGTTCGCTGGGATGGAATTTCTTAGCATTCGCTCGTAATTATCCCAATTCGCCCTGCTGTAATTCTTCCTTGTATGCGATAGTACCATTGTAGGGTTAACGTTGATATGTAGATTAATCCCTATATGGTCGCTACAAGGTATCACTTCAGGGCTCTATGTGATAGTTAAAGGGTAAGAGGAAGTTGGCCAAGCAGATGTCCGGCTTGGTGGCGCACCTTTCCGTGATGAAGGTCGGAAAGTCGGGGGCCCAGTCTCGGGACGATGTTCCTGTCCACGAGAGTATTCAAGGGTCCTTGTTTCGTGTTATTCCTCTTCTTATTTTTCCAAGTCTTCTTTCTTGAATCGCGTTATGTGAATGAGTTTAATGTGAGTGATGTTATGTTCTTAGTGAGTGGGATATAAATTTAGAATAGGGGTGTTCCCCGCCGTAGTGCGGGCCGTGTCTCCGTGAACCAGTACTGCAATTGATGGGGTGATGGATGATGAGGGATGGGCCTGGGAAGGGATCCTCCCAAGGGGTGAATTATGACGGACCTGATGATGTATGAAGGCCGAATCAACTTCCTTCACCCGGGGGGGCCGCCCCCTTGTTTTTTTTAAAATATGCGACTGCATCCTCCATAGCAGAGAGACGGTTGTATGTCCCTCTATGATCTTGGGCGGTAAACCCCCATCGATAAAGCTGAAAGCTAAATCAACAGAGTTCGCAGTCCGTCCCTTTCCTGGGGGAGCCTCTGAAATTAATTTCTGCTATGGGCTTCTCCTCAAACCAGCTTCCGTTAATTTCCCCAATTATGTCACATCACAGACGACTGGCATAGTTGCGACGAGGGTTATGAGCAGTCCAGGTCGACGATTGCACGGTGCCTGCCTGCGGGGAACGATGTAGGGAGCTTAAGCGCTCATGTCAATTTTGCGTGACCGATGAAAAAAAGTATTATTTCTCTTTCCAAAGATAACCGGAGGGCTGTTTTAAAATCGGCTGGCTCAACTCGCGTGACCTTGCTTCGAACGTAAGAATTCCGAAAAGCACGAATATTATTCGGCGAGAAAACTTTACGTATGCACGTCAACTGCGAATAACGTTCCTTCAATTTAGTAGATGGTTGGATAGTAGTAGATAAAATTGGGTGGAATTTAAAGCGGAGAGGGGTATTTTGCCCTAGTAGAAGGGCATACTTTATGCTTTTCTTTAGACTTTCCTTTTTGTCTTGTTTTTTGATAAGTTGTGTTTTTATATGTTGTTTCTTTGTGTTGTTAGCGTGTTCTTATTGTTATTGTTTCAAATTTTGTGTACTTATTTTGGGGTTGATTTCTTTTGAGCATTCAAGCCTTTTATAGCTTTTAGCTCAGCGATTTACCTTATGTTGTTCTAGTGTATTGTTATTTGTTTTGGTTTCGGTTGTACTGCGTTAGTTTTTAGTGTTCCTATTATGTGTACAGTGATGTTATGTTTTCCTGAGAGATATCTTAATACTTGGAAACTGGCTACGACGGGAGACTTTCTCCCGTAGTCGTAAGGATTGACCAGACCTTTCTACCCAATTTTTGGGTGATGATATTGATAGAATCCAGTTTTTTCCTCATATGAAGATCCCTTTGCTTTTGTTGGTCACACCTTCTGGCTTTGTTAATTATTAAGGATGCGGAGTTTTGAACACGTTGGAGTTTTCTCATTGAGGTCTTGTTGGCCGCTTGAGTCACTACTGCGGGGTAGATGAGCTTAGCCCGGACGTACATCAGCTATATTTTCCTAATGTTGGCCGAGCCAAGATCTCTAAACTAGTATAGCTTGGAGATTTCTCTGTTTGCTAGGTTCCGCCTCTCCGTGTAGTGTCTCGAGTATCCGTGGTTGGAGATCTTTAGGCCCAGGACAGTGCCTTCGGCGGAGTAGCCATATCTCCTCCTATCGATGATGATAGGCCACATCAACCTGCGGCTCAGTGGGACGATTTTGAACTTGTCCCTATTTGTTCTAATTTTCCATCGTCTCTCGTACTGGTTGATGTTATTGATTTCCGCTATTGTGCGCATTGCCTGATCCCTTGCTTTCTTCATCAGGCACGAAACGATCTGGGTGACGTCATCTGCGAATTGCAGATAAATCGTGTCCCTGTATACCGGATTTGGGAGGTCGATGGTAAAGACCAAGTAAAACAGTGGGCACAGACAGCTTTCCTGGGAGACGCCCGCCTTGAGTTCGAATTCAGGTCTCTGTATCCTTCGATCATGAGACATGCCTTTCTGTCCATGACAACGTCACAAAGGATTCTTTCCAGGATTGGGTCTAGCTGAAGGTTCAGGATCTTCTATTGAAGTCCTCCCAGCCAGACTTTATTGAAGGCCTTCTGCACGTCCCTCAACACAATATCTACATAGTACCCATTCGTTCGGCAATAAGCTACTTTTTCTGTTAGGAGGACCAGGGTTGCTTCTGTGCCCCTTTTTCTGCAGAACCCGTGTTGTTAGGAGTTATGCACTCCTAACTCGCTCAGTTGAGCTTGTAGCCTATTAACTATAATCTTTTCAAAGATTTTGCCGTGTATCTCCAGAAGAGAGATCGGGCGATAGTTAGCCACCTGGTCTGGTGGCTTGTTTCCTTTTGGGATGAAGATGATTTTAGGCATCTTGTACTAGTCAGGAAAGTAGCCTGTATTCAGGGGGGCATTCATGGTGTTAACCAATCCTTGTATGATTTGCCTCAGGGCATTCACGTGGTTGTTTCTCGTGATCCCAGACCAACGCGGTGCCCTTTGCTTGAAGGACATTATGGTGTTCATGGTCTCCGAAGGTGATTGGGCACCCGTGGCCAACCATCTCTCTTTCCTGAGATACTTGCGGGTGTGGGTGGGTTCTATGTATCACTGTGCTGAGGTCATCGAGCAGTTGGTCTTCGAAGTCCTGGTCGAAGTCGTCGTTCTCCGCAGGGGTTATAGCGAAACTCTTTTTCCAGTGCGTCCTGAATCTTATTTCGAGAGATTCTGCATCTTCAATGATCTCATCTCCGTCTTTTACCTGTGTTCTGGTTTTGGTGGGCAGCTCACTAAGTCTTCAGATGCTGTCCCCAAAACTTACTGGATTGTCCTCCCTGTCCAGCCTACCAATGATGTCATTCCAGATTTCCTTCTGTTTCTCTGTGATTGTGTTTTAGTTCCTCGCTTAGTTGTCTCATTCTGGCTATCTTTTCCCGATTTGGGCCTGTCCTGCCTATTTCCTCGTATATTCCTCTCACTATGTTCGTCCACCTAGGCTGTGGGAGCATTCTATAGGCGATCCTGGGGACGCATCTCTCATCGAGTTGAATGAGGAGATTATGATGGAGTTTATTTCCTCATCTATCTCTTCGAGATTTGCGTCTCCCAGGTCAACTGGTTGATTTTCGCTGAGTATCTCTCTATATAGCTCCCAGTTAGCTGAAGTCTCTCTTTCGAAGAGTAGTTCCAGATTCCTTCCCCTTTGGTCGGTGCTACCATACAAACGCTGTGCATCTGGCGTTTAGGTCTCTACCCAGCAATGCCATTTTTCTGCGCCCGATGATGTTGAAGAAGTTGGGAATCGGCAGGTAGTTTCGGCGGGGCGGCTGATAGGCCGCTGCCACAGTTAGGCTTCCTACCAGGGTTGGGTTTTCGACAGCCACGAATGATTCTTCCAAGTCTGGTAGTGTTTTGTATGTGATGTTTTTTTCGGATCGCGATGGTTGCGCCGTCGTATCGATCTTGTGTATGTTTTTTTGTGATCACAGTGTAGTTTTGTATTTTTATTGTGTTAGTTTCTGTGTTTACACCGTGTTTGGAAATTAGAATCAGGTGTGGAACCACTGTACGGAATACGTTTCCGTAGGGAATGGATTTCCCTTCTTATCCGTTTACGTTTAGTGTGGGTATTTTTAGTGTGTTGTTTGTGTTTTCCATGTTTTATTTGTTTGATGTGTTTGTGGTTTATGTGAGTGTGTGTATTCCTCTTTACTTTTTGTCACGTCTCCTTTTTCCGTTTTTTTTTTATTTTCTCGTACTCTGCTTCACTTATGGCGAGGCAGGAGTCTATGCAGTTTTATCTTCGCAACCATGAGTCCCTCGTCTACTGCTGCTTCTTGTGCCTGCGCATCGTATGTCCACTTTAGTTGACCCGTCTTTACCCCCTCAACAATCTCCCTAATGTTGGGGGGCGGGGTTGGGAATGGGGTCAGGTCAGTTCTGTAGAACTGCATTTTTAGTTCTCGATCATATTCCATTGTTTTTAGGGGAGCCATTCCCCCGCCTTTGCTCGATCTCTGTGTTTCTTTGGGGGGTTGTACCTGTTCTTCGTCTTCAGAGGAGGATGCGGCGCTTGAGAGATTACCCTCAGTCTGCTTTATTCTCCTGGCAGCTTTTTTGTCCTGTTTTTCCCGTTTCCTTCTGGCCTCTCTTCTCGGGGTCTCTATTTGTGGATTTTTGAGGGGCTTGAGATGTTTCCTGGTGTTCCTTTTCTTCCAGTCTTTCTTCATTTGCAGGAAACGGCGTCGCTGGGGTTTCTCCCTTGGGTTGGTAATGCAATTGCAGGACGTTCCCCGATGGAGGGTGGTCCGGGAACCACATTTCCTCGAGTCTATTCTTTTTGAGCATGTATTAAGCTCAGTTGCGAAACAGCCCGGGTTGGTGAGGTTCCTCACGTGAGAGTACAGAATACACGAGAGGATTTGGGAGTTTTTGTTACCAACCTTCAGATAAGTCTTTGGTGCGGCATATTCTATGGTCTTTGCAGGAATGGCTTTTGTCGCTTGAGCATAGAAGGTATTAGCCCTCCTAATTCCCTCCGCCTTTTTCTCCTCTGCTTTCCTTTTTAAAATCTTCTTCTTCTTTAGGGCAGACATAGCCATTGCCCCTTGCTTTTGCCCACAGTTTGGGCATTTAAGGGGATATTTATTGCGCCTAGGTTGAGCGTAACGTTAGAGGAAACGGGCCAGTCCGGTGAGTGGAATTTTAAAATAATTTTAATGTTTGATTCCAGCTTGTCGCTTAACTGTTGATGGCCGGCTTATCTTCGTTTATTAATATGGCTTCTAAAATGTTCAGTCTAGCTTTATTAACCTTTTATTTTAGTAATAGTGTTATTAACGAGCATATCTCTCGTTAGGTTAATGTTATGTGCACTCGCCATATGATTTTTAGGCCCTCCGCCTTGCATATGTATATACGAGGGGCGGTCAATAAGTTTTGCAATTCGGATATAAGGAAACGAGATATGAGGAAAAGTGTTTTATTATTTTTCAATATAACTACCCTCGACTCCAATGCACTTGCACCACTTGTCCCTGAGGCTTCGAATTCCTGACAACCAGAAATCTCTCGACTGCTGTTCAATCCACTCCTGGACGGCAAGCTGGACATCTTCATCGTCCCCAAACCGTCATCCACGCAGTGCAGCCTTGAGCTGGCGGAATAAAAAGTAGTCGCTAGGGGCCAGATCTGGAATGTAGGGGAAATGGTTGAGCTCCTCGAATCCGCACTGACGCAGGGCAGCTTGTGCAACTCTGGCCTTGTGGACTTTGACGACGTTGAAGTCGATCATGGGGCGTGAGGTTTCTAGGGACCCAACAGGCAGAGACCTTGGTCATGGCCAAATTGTCGTGGATGATGTTGATAACACTTCCATGTGATATTCCAAGTTCTCGCTCGATTTCTTCGACCTTGACCCGTCGATTTTCGAGGATCATCCTCTCCACACGGGCCACATTGTCCTCGTTGGTCACGTCTGACGGGTGTCATCTTCAAGAGACTCACGACCTTGGCGGAACTCCCTATTCCAGCGAGCAATGGTTGCATAGGAAGGGGCGGTGTCGGTGTACACTGCAACCATGCCTTCATGGATCTCTTTTGCATTCTTGCCTTCCTTGGTCAAAAATTTGATCACTGCGCGGTGCTCAACCTTCTCCATTGTTGAAAAATTTGTGACTGACGATCTGCGATCAGCTACTGCTTCTTAAATAGACGAGGCAAGAGCGTGCGGCTGCAGGTCCTAACTTGTCCTAACACCCCCACAAACAGCCATCCCCCTTCCTCTGTTTTGCCCTACCGATTCGCAAAATATATTGACCGCCCCTCGTGTATATATATATATATATATATATATATATATATATATATATATATATATATATATATATATATATATATATATATAATTTGGGAAAAGACGATGGATCTAACGAACGAGTTTATGAGGATGTTTGGTAGGGGGGGGGGGTGAAAAAGGGGCAGAGAAAATAGACAACTTAAATGTTGGCAAAGGGTAAGAATATGAAATGGCATTGCGGGAGTAGTGAGTGATCCAAGGGCTGTACTTCGAATACATGTGCCCTCCCACACCCATCATTTAAGGTTGATAGCAGCCCCTTTATTTTTTACCCCAGTCTTCAGCGTCAATAATTTCTTTCTTACTCATTCTTTTCTCTCCCTATTCTTTCGTACGCCCGAATAGATCTGAGTCTGTGTGAAAGAGGGCCTTAAACCACGACCCCTCCCAAACCTAACCACTACATTTATTCCGATGCCTCAGTTGGTACCCACAGTTTTTATATGGGGTCCTTAAACACGAATTCCCATATGGCAGCCGGCCCAACGAAGTCGACCCCGAATCGTGACCCCCCATCTGGTAATTACTCATAGCAAATGTAGCTTAATTTTGCTCACGAGAAAAAACTTCCCAGTCGGTAGATCATAGCATCTGGGGTACTTGAACTTTAGGGGAAGGGGGGCGCTACCGGTGTAAAGAGAGAAGCTGAGTTGCAAGAGAAGGGATAGGGAGCGAAATTAAAAGGAAATATCTTTTCATGGTTTCCGTATTTTCAAGGAAACGGAATGGAGTGTATACGAAAGGAGAGTGCGAGTAGGAATGAAGGTGAGGAAGATTTTGATCTTAAATATCAAGTGTATACCAACCTCACCGGAGTACCTACTCCTAAAACAGTGGAGGACGGTTGTCCCCCCCTTCCCTAAAGTGAGGTTCTTGAAGCCCGAAGGAAAACGGTCGCATGGAATTCGGAGGTGGGCGGAGCGTCGCTCCTTCTCCGCATCTCGCATGTTTGCGCAGTGGCTCGCCGAGGTCATGGCGACGCTGTACTACCAGCATCCCGGTGGTATGGTGAACCTATGTGGCGTTGCCCGTGACATCCCCCGCAAAGGGCCGAATGAGGGCAAGTTTCAGAGAGATGGCCCGCATTCGCAATCACGTAGTTTCATCTTTTGGTTACTCAAGACTTTTATCTACCACACATTTTTACTTCCAACTTTATATAGGAACTTGTTCCCTCCGTTGGTTTTTGCGTCTTGTTTGTATATAATTTGGCTTGGAAAAACTGATGGGTGGGTGTGTGGGAGTGACGTTGATACATGGCCACCGCGATAGTTCGATGAACAGAAGGTCAAATACCAACAACAACCTTCTCATTGAAATGAATTTTGAGGCAGTTTTGTTTAATTTACCCAAGTCGTATTTGTGACCTTTTATTTTCACCGAGTGGTCATTATCTTCTGCATGTTAAAGAGTGAAGAAGAGTAATTCTTTTTTAAATAAAATAAAAGTATATTTATTATATAATGTCAAAAGGCGTCCGTGACTCTAAAAATAAAGAAGTTAAGAACCACTGAGTTAAAAAAAAAAATTAGTATATAAGTTCCATTACTTAAAACTCAGGAGCGAAAACCAACCGGAGGGAGCTTCTCCGGTTTATGAGGATAGAGTTGTAAAGAAAGTGTGGAAGAGTGCAGCATTACGAACCAGCACAGACGCTGCACATACGAATCTAACGTGGAACGGTGATGTGTCCGACAATGGCGTTGATTTGCGCGTTTTAGGCAATTCTAAGTACTCTTTGCCGTGGTATTCTTCCAAAACGAACACGTCACCATGATTGACGCCTTTATTTTTGAAGTTATACCAGTACATGTATGCTTTACCTATAAAACATATGGATGGTAATCCCCTTGATCGATTATTTCCAGTGTAGGCTACCACACGTATAAACTATCGCAGCGGTTACCGAACATTTAATCTAAATTAGTTGACAGTGTTTTTGATTATTCATTCTGGCGATTTGACTTAATAAAATAAAAGATTTTGACTTCTCCAATAAAAGGTGTTGCTAAGTTTTGAGGTTAACGTCCTTTTCATTAAAGTTCCTGTTGATGAAGCTCTTAAAGTAATTGTTCCAAACTTGTCTTTGTGTAACATAACATTTGGCTTACCGTGTGACCAAATTGGAAAGTTGGTTCGTATGTGCGTTACCGACACTGTGTTCCAATCCGACGATTGTTTCTACAGCCAAAATGTGGCCTGAGTATGGGGTAATCCCCTTTGCCCGATCCTATGTAATCTTTTCGTGGGAAACTGAGAAACATAACCTCCCTCTATTTTACCTCATTCATAACATGGTACCGCTATGTTGATGATATTATAGTCGCCACTGGGCTCATGAAAAAGAACTTTAAGAAATATCTGGCAAGTATACCTGGCGACCCAAGTGCAAGAGGAATCCAAACAATTGCACTTAAGGGGACAGCTTCTGGGCTATTAATTTTATATTAATGATTAAGTACCTTAGCGTTAAAAGAAGGATATTATTGAATTGTCGGAAGAGCACATTCGCAACCTTATGATATGGAAAAGCAAATATGCTAAGTTAACACCAGAGTTTTGTATCAAGTATACGGCGAAGGAAGGTTTCAGAATTTTCCCTCGGAAAACGCTAATCTCAAAGATGAACCTTGTGCAGAAGAAGAGTAGAATTTGATCAAGATCTTTTAAAAATAACAGTGGAATAAAATGAGATGGTAACTGCTGAACAAGTTGGCTGAAAGACTACATTCAGACGTACACATGCAATAAAGCATCGACATTTGTTCATCTCTCCTTTAGTAACTAAAAAGTGAACCCATTTTGAGTAAGGATTGTTACAGAAGACGAAAAGTGAGATATGTACAATAATATTTAATGTTCAAGACAATGAAAGCTTTTCTTGGGTGATGTTGAACGTTCTAGACAATGGATTAATCCTGGGGAAAAACAATACTCCAGCCGAAACACAGAAGATATTCTTGTGCGTTTGGTGAGCTAAGAATGGCATAATCCATTTTGAACTTCTTAACCAAAATCAGAGTATCAGCAAAGAGCTTTACTACGCTTAGATGGACTATTTACATTCAGCACATCAAGAAAAAAAGGGTCAGCCTTAATCAATAGAAGATTGCTCTTTCAGCAAGGCAGCGCGCGCCCTCCTACATCGTACGAGACCCCATACAATAGCTTGTAATATCTGGCAAGTATACCTGGCGACCCAAGTGCGAGAGAAATCCAAACAATTGCACTTGGGGACACCTGGAATCCTGAAAAGAGCTCTCGGATGCAGTCTGTAAAGAGGGTGAATGTTTGGCATTGGGAAAGATGCCCCATCACCAGCTAAATACCCTAAAGAAAAGGTAAATGATCTACTAAGATGATATACAGTATGTGTCACCTGGCCTATTAATGATAATACATTTACTAATTTATTTGAACATTTAAACAACATCCAACCCGCCATTAAATTTACGTTTGAATGGGAACTAATTCAACTCACTGGCTTTTCTTGATGTTAAAATATTTAAAGTAAACAACAGAGCATATTGTTAAGTTTAGCGGAAACAGAACTTATTGTATATGTGACCCTTGTTTCCACCAGGATGAAATTAACATAATCACTTCGACATTTATTGAACTGCAGTATCCAATGTGGTTCATAGAAAAACGTTATTATAAAGCCAGAACTAACTTTTATTCACCATCTACATAATTCTAAGAAAATACGCTTAATAATTATATAATCTTCCCATATTCGCCTCACTTAATCAAAAAAAGTATATTTATAGAGAAAAAGGCGTTTATTATATCCCGTGTAAAAGTTGCGATAGCATATAAAGCTGTGGTCCTAATTTTTTGGACACCGGAAATTTTAGGAAATAAATGCAGGGTCGTAAAGTTTCTATTTGTATATCAATATGAATATAATAGTGAAATAAGGATGAATGAATATCAAGAAGTTATATATGCCCCAAATAACCAACAAGAATGAACAAAGTTTGCTAAAACATGTAACAAATAAGCAGACGCCCTGTGAAAATTACAGCAACCCTAAACTGATACAGGAAGCTCGGTAGCGTGTCGAGAGTCTCTTGGCACTGAGGAGAGAGCATTTACTCTTCCAGCGATGTTGTCCACGATGGTGCGACACCTGAGGGGTTTGATACTGTCCCCCTCCTCGGTCCTGACTGAAAACTTTTGGCCGGGGCTGTACATTGGCGAAAGCAGTAAATTCCCTAAGAGAGTGAAGAAACACATGCGATATACGCCCGAGGGGCTTATCTTCTAGCTTGTTTTTACGTCTAGGGTGAAGACCATGCATTTGATTTTGCTAGTGCAAAAATAATTTAATTCTAATAATATCCATAGACGCCTAATTGAATCAGTTCTCATAAAGAAATTTTCCCACTTCAATTCATCGGAACTCTGATCCTTGTAATTGTCTTCCCGCACCACCACTTGATTAAGTTCTGACTTGTAAATTTGTGTGTTTTTAGGCGAACCATCTTTCAGTACTCATTAAAGGATGGATATTGGTTTGCATGAGTCAGTGCAAAGAAGGATGACTAAGATGGGTTCAGGAGCTTACCTTATGGTGAAAGGCTTGGGAGAGTAAATCTACCTATGTTAGAAAGGAGAAGAGTTCGAGGTGACTTGATGGAGGTTTTCAAAGTGGGTAAAAGGTTATAATGGGGGAGACATTTCCACGCAATCTATTTTTTGCTACCCTTCAGTTAAAAGCAGAAATCTCACAAACTAAATGGTTTAAACACGATTAAAATTACACGTTAACAAACAATACATTTTTCTATTAAAAAAATATCAAAACCATAATTGCCATAATAACAATGACATTTGCTCATTATGAAACAAGTTTTGATTCTTGAGTGAAAAAAAATCTGGTGCCTTAGAAGAGAAAATGCATTTAAGTGCTGTTTCGACATTTATATTACTTCTGAATATTTTCATCCTGATAAAGTGTCCAATTCTATCAGAGATGGGGGAGAGGGATTTATTCGTGATTATCAAACTAAGGCAAATTATTGATTGTTAATATTTACCTCCCTGATGTAAGAGGGGAAAGGTGGGGGCTTGTCTTTACTGGCTAGTAAAGAGCTTTAGGGTAGGCAACCTACTTCGATTGAATGTTTTGGAAAAGTTAAATGCCTTCCCAGATTTGCTTTGATACGGGGTGAGTTTCAATTCTCTCATTAGTTGATAGTTAGTTGTAGAAAGGGATGAAAGTTAAATTGAATGTTTGAAAATAAAGTGTTGAAGTTTGATAATAAGAGTTTCCTAAACGTTTAATTATAAATGTTTGATAGTAGGAGTTAGATAGTAAGAATGAATTTGAAAAGAGGTTACATGTTGCAGTCTGAAAGGGATTTGATTGATTGGACGATACTCGCAAGGGAACAAAAGTTTCCTGTCGCGTGATTTGAGAGTCAAAGTCACACCAGTACAAATTAATGAACCTAAGCACTTAACGTGTTACCCACAAAGAGCCTAAATTAACTTATCGTTAATTCACAAACACTTTAAAAATATCCTACTTAAGAGGAAAACGTGAGATAAGATGCTAAAGGAAATGGACGCATCGATTCCTTCCTGTCTGCTTGAAAATTTGTACCCGCCAAAACACCACAAGGCACGAGCATTTGTTTCTATTGTTGGTGTTTGGTCCTTTTTTTGAAAATTTGTAATTTAGAGGATCTCACACAACCCCATGAGAACTGGGGGTAGCAAGATCGAAGTAACTCCCCTACTATCCCATGCTTCTAAAATGTTTCTACCCCACCTCAAACTTAATTAGGGGGCTGGAGGGGGCAACCTCACTAAGAGGATCAACAGTGTCAACAGAAAACAAGAAAGTATGGGGGCACAATGATCACTTAACGTATTTCAACAAGACAACTCTAAACAATGACCGCAGGTCCAGACACTTGAAAAATAGAGGGACAAAGAGTTGTAGATAGACGGAAGGCCAGATAGACGAAAGGGGGAAATCCAACGATCGAAAATATTTTCCTAATATGAGCTCCGTTTTTCTTTCTCGATACAATCCATGATGTATCTCCGAATTCTTTCTCTGTACAGCTTTCCAATTTTTGAGACTCTTGATTCGCGAGTCAGAGAGTGTCAAGTTTCTGAGGTGAGTCTTTGATTTGGAAGAAAATAAAATACTCTTCATTTGCAGTTTCACCGAATCATTATTGAGAAATTTGCTTTTCTTGATC
The DNA here is from genome assembly GCA_963969495.1 of Ceratothoa steindachneri. Taxonomy (NCBI): domain Eukaryota; kingdom Metazoa; phylum Arthropoda; class Malacostraca; order Isopoda; family Cymothoidae; genus Ceratothoa; species Ceratothoa steindachneri. The sequence goes on from OZ018323.1 coordinate 182,391,004, forward strand.
GGTGCCCATCGCCAGGACCTTGGTTACAAAACCATCAGGATACAGACTGTTCTTCATTGCGGGAGAGATTTGAACGAGAGGGTGAGATGGAAGGTGAGTGTGTGAGAGAGGAAGGGTTATTGCGTGTGTCAACAGGAGGGTGAGTGTGTGTGTGTGTGTGCGTGTGCGTGCGAGAGGGGGAGAGTAAGATCACTGTGAACAATTGGTTCGCTTTCAATTTCACGAATGAATAGAAAGAAGAGGGATTCCCTTCTCTCTTTTGGACTTCTTCGATCAAAAGGAAAAAAAACAAACATTGCATTGTAAATGTATTTATTTAATTCGGAAGTCATAGATTGAGTAAAAAACAAAACAAAAAAACAACTCATTCCAATATTATCCGATTACAAAAAGCACACACGACCAATATTCATTTCGCCCTGAAACATTTAAAGGGGCGCATTCAACATGGCCCGCAAAGCACGATCCAAAGTTGTTGGTTTTGATTTTTCAATACAAAAAAATAGACAATTTAGGCTTCATTAACAACTAATTTTAGGTTGTACCACAATCGATTCCGCTTTGGGAGAAATCAAGATCGAATTAAATTAAAATATGCCTCTCTACCAAAACTAGTTAAATTAGTTGTCGTTGATCCCAGCGAGCGCGGACACCAAACTTCTATCGGCGTTGCGGGCTCATCGCCCATTGGCAGATACGCTGATACTGGCCCCAATGCTGGTTAGTAGCTCCACCCGCATCTTTCTTCAACATAGCCAAGCACAATACCGCTTTCTTTCATTACTCGTCTTTAGCAGAACATACTCACTCTATCTTCATATTATACACTATCTCCTCATATCTACTCTCACTCATATCCACATACCTCTGACGCGGAAAGTTTGCCCCCCCCCCCAGATTACGAAGGGTTCTACCATCGCTGGTTGATGTAAAAAAGCGAAAACAAAGCCGAACAATATGACACAGATCCTCCATCCCGACGAGGAACTCGGTGCCTTCGAGTTCGACAGCGATTGTCGTCATTCTGATGTCTCTTTGCATTTCATTATCCGGTCGGAGCATAAGACCACGATGCGACGGATGGATGGCGCAACTTAATTAGTCTTTTTATACTATTTTTACTTTCTTTAAGAAAAAATGCATTTCGGTATATCCTATTAGCACTTTTTATGGTCTCCTGGCGTCTCCCAACATGGGCATAAGTCACCATAATCAAGCGAGCTTAAAAATTATGCTACTTTAAAACAAAACTCCCAAAAGTAAAGGAAACTGCAAAAAGGTCCAAACACACAAAAAAAAAAAAACTACCAACCAGCAATAAACCGCCAAAATCAAAGGGAGAATGTACACTAATAATAACCGACCTTCGCTTTGCAATAATTAAACTAATCCTATGATTTTAACTGTACATAAAATAAACCCAATTCGCGGCTCTAGTTATAATCTGCAAACGTATACGACTCGAATTCAGATAGCGCCCCCACCCCTTCGGTAGCCAGTGCCATGAATGTTGTCAAATACAAGAATAAACCGCGCCTCCTCATAGACGCAACCCAACACAAGACACAAACACATGATACCAGATTATACCCTAGTCATTCTCACACTTGTCCTCAAGTATCCCATCGCCAGTTTTCGGAGCCTGCGACCATAAATCTTCGACTCGTCCATCCTAGCTGAAAAGGCCCAATTTCACTGACTGAACGCTAGAGTTCAAACAAGACGAGAAGCTCGATAAATCTTCACCGAGACCCGTGGCACCAACAGCGCTTTAAATGAGACGCACATCCACGCGCGCGCACATCCACGCGCGCGCACACCCAAACAGAAGAAGGAAAAATACAGCCACTGCGATTCAAATAATAAATGGCTAGTTCTATGTATCACAGGGCCATAATACGCATCTATATGCAAATGAAATGAGAAATGCGAGGCTGAAATAAAAAAAAATATAGCTTCATTGGACTAACCTCGCTTTGTATTCAATATGATTACGTTTTCATTGTATTCCTAAGAGGGTGGGGTGTGGGTGGGGGCAAAATGGGTGGGAGAAAAGAGGCAACTGCTAATGCAATGTTTGCCATTGAATCCCTTTCGGAAAATAGTACCTGCCACCTCCGCCACATTTTACAACTTCTGATTCTATGCAAATCAGCTTAATTCAATCGAGGTAAAGATAAAGCAAATTGAGAGGGTGGAGGGTGATGAGGGAGGGCAAACAGATGGGGCTCGAGGGTCTTAGATAAAAACTTCAACGCTGTTTCATACCGATGCACCTCGGAGGAAACTAGCAATATTTTTTACGACTATAAGACAGCCTAGCGAGGAGAGGGGGGGGGGGGTAAATAGAGATAAAGGGGGAGAGAGGGGGAGGATAAATATGCATATGTGAGAAGAGAGAGGAGGATATATGTATAAAGATAAAGGGAGAGATCGCTTCTCTCTTCCTCATTCTCACATCTTTCCGCATTGGAGAAATATCTCGCTGTGAGAGATATAGAAATATAGATAAATATAGAGATAGATGTCTAGATCAAGAGAAAATCGTTCGCGGTCATGTCTCTAGGTTTGTCCTCGTCTAAGAGACACAATCTCTATCTAATGGAATGATCCAATCGATCTGACAAACTACCCCGCCCACTAAATGGGGCTTGAATATCTATCGAGGATAGTAAGAGCCAACAGGGCAGACAGATGTAGAAGCGAGGGTCAATTAAGGGAACCTCCAGGTCTCTCCAAACCAAATCTTCTGACTCCGTAAGGGGCGCGGCGATTTGCCTTCCTGGCCGCCGCGCTGACTGGACTCAGCCCCCCCTCTGGCCCCAGCTTAGCGTCTTCTCCTTTCTGACACCCTGTATTCTTACCCTGCTTCGTGACTTTACATACAACCTCTCCCACAACTTTCCCTGGTCGGCCTCTAATTCACAGGGTAGATACCGACCAGCTTCCCCTCACCCAACCATCCCGAATCGGGGCTGAAGGGGGAGGGGACAACGCCCCCTCACCCCTGAACTCTGGTATGGGGTTGTCGGTTTTTAACAACCTGCTTTATGTTCACCCACACCTTCACATACCCTTTCTTTCTCTTTTCACTGCCTATCCATTTTTACACCGTGCCTAAGGTGGAGCCGCCATGCTGATGGGCTGCCAAGTCACTAGGCGGGAGGAGTTTCCTCAAATGGCGGCAGCTGGTTATGTCGGCATCGTGTTGACCCCTGGCAGAGCGAGCTACTGCGTGGGGTGATTAGCGTTTGCATCCAGCGAAAATACCAGGGTCACCATGCCCATGAATGAGAATACTAGAAAAAAAACTCTCTCCCTTTCTTCTTCACCAGCGACGGAGCCGCCTTCGTGCAGCTCCACCGAGAAAATGGAGATCCCCCTCCTCTGCTTTCACAGGGGACCCTCCAAAACTCTTTGACCGGAGAGGAGGCTTACCCCTTCCCTCCTATGCCTTCGGGTGTAGGGGACCCCCACACCCCCTTCTCTGGAGTTGCCCTTGAGTGACTCTCTCTCCAACGGCAGTACCCCCCTTTACTTTCCAAGCGGACTGTCAAGAAACAGGCAGGCGGCCCATAATTGACCGCTCCCACCGCGATAGGGCCAACCACCTTAAGGGAGCAAAGGATGGCAAGGCCCGTTGGCCCGTGCCCCCTAATGGCCTACTTGCGTGTGCAACCAGTTTACAGGGGGTCAGTATACTTGCCCCCCTCTCTTCCCCGACGGATGGCGGTTCGCCGGCACAATACAAGAAAAAGGATTCCTCGAATGGGATCCGTGATGTCTCGGGGGGGATGGGGTACATGGAGGCCCACCAAAAGATGGATATGGTCCTTGAGGTGATCCAATCCCAGACGGTACAATCCAGGTTAGGTGCCAAGCACAGAACTCGAGTCCGCCCATGTGCAAGTTTCTCTTCAGACTGCGCGGACCTCCAAGGATCTACAAGGAGAGGAGGGATCTTCTACCCTGGATAGTGTCCTTATGACACCCAAGACCGATTTCAGAGAAGGATCTCGCTGAGGCCGGTCCATCTTGCCTAGGAGAAACTACCTGCGGAGGAGAGAAGCGGGTACATTCCCCACCCTGCTCTCCTAAAAAGAAAAGGAACAAGAAGACTCGGGGCTTCTCTCCTTCCTCGGGTGCCGCGTGGACGGACGAGTCTGCTGCCGTTTCGACAAGTGAACAAGCCAAGATCGGCACGTCCCGTCATGCCCCGTTGTTCCCCCGGCTGGGGAGACCCAGACTAAAAGAGCGCAGAGCGGACCTCGATTAAGTCGGGGCCCCTCATTCAGAGGCTACCTGGTGTTTTAGAGCCCGCTGGCTTCAAACGCTTCCTCGTTATTCGCTCCACTGATGGTAGCATGTTGGCGAAGGCAACACGATCCATCAGAGGAGAGCTCTAGCTAGCGTAATTGGTAGAGAGCCGAAGGTGACTCGTTTCTCGGATCGGAGTCTTCTGGCGAATGCGTCGAACCCCTCAGAGGCGGTCATGATTAGTGCCCTTCGGACACTTGATGGCACGCCCGTCAGTGTGACGCCGCACTCTACCACTAACTTCGTGAAAGGAGTGGTTTATGCGAGGGAACTAGTGGACTATCCCATAGATGACATCACCTCAGAGCTGGCCAACTGTGGAGTGGTCAAGGTCGAACGTGTGATGAGAAAACAGGAAGGGGCTTCGAGACTCACCCCTACACTCTTCATCACGTTCGACAGTGACAAGCTCCCTGAGTCGGTGTGTGCCGGTTGGTATCGCTACCGCGTGAAGGCAGTCGAGCCACTGCCGCGGAGGTGCTACTACTGCCACCTCTTCGGCCATGTTAATCGCTCATGTAGACGTGCAAGGTCGGGGTTACCCGAAATCTGTTTAAGTTGCTCCAAGCCCCCACACGATAAGTTCAAATCGTGTGTTGCAAAGTGTGTCATTTGCGGAGGGCCGCACCCCGCTTCTTCGAAGATATGTGGTGCGTATCTCCTTGAGAAGGAAATCCTGTCCATTCAGGCGCGCCTGGGACGTTTGATGCCTCAATGTTAAGAAAGACACCCTCTGTTCCTGGCCCCTCCAGGCCTACGAGCACAGTCGTTTCCGCGCCCATTCGGACCCCTTCTGCGGGGTCTAGCCATCCCGAGTGCTCTCCTGGTAGAGCTGGCAGCATAAAGGGTTCACATCCAGCCCCGGCTAAAACAGGGCTTCCCCTTCCTTCTGCCAGCGTGACCGTTTCCCGTAGTGCGAAAAGGCCGCGCGCCTCCACCGAGTCGTTAGACTCACAGGAGGCAACACCCCTGAAGTTGGTCGGGAGGGCTTCTTCCGGAGTTCCTAAAGCTACCCCTCGAAAGGAGAGCACTAAAGGAGCTTCGGCTCCTTCGCCCACACCCAATGGTAGGCTTGGTGTCTCAGAGACGGTGGATCCTCCAAAAGAGGGACCCTGGCTCTGAAGCCGTCCCGCCTGCCTAAGGTTCGAGGCGCAGGAAACCTTAGTCAGGCGATAACCCCTAGAAGGCGACAGCGCATTCAGCATATTGTCCGGCCAACAGCGCCCAGAGTTAGTTATACCTCCGGGGAGCGTATGGCCATTCCAGTGAAGGTCAGAGGCGACTTGTGCTCAAGTGGGTAGTCGCCAGATAGGCTCCTAAAATATTAAAAAAATCCAATGAAGGTCTACTCTTCGAAGAGGGCCCGCGCATCTCATACGAGCTAGGCCTGGAGGGCATATTCCTTCAATGGAATTGCCGCGGACTCCAAGCCAACTGGGAGTAGCTGCGTAGATTCGTCTCGTCCCGTTCCCCGTTAGCTATATTTTTGCAGGAGACCATGCTGGGCGCGTGCTTCCTGCCCACTCTTCCTGGGTCTAAGGGTTTTGCGACTCCACCACCACGGGATCGGGGTCAGGTAGGAGGATGCGCGATTTACACCTGGCATGATGTCTCCGTTCTTCTCTTTGCATTATATACCTCTTTTTAGGCAGTAGCTGTGCAGCTGCGCCTGGAAAGGAGGTATACTGTTATTTTCGCGTACATTCCACCGTCAGCCGACTTCGACGCGGGGGACTTCCGCCGCGTTGTGGCACGGTTGCCGTGGCCATTTCTCTTTCTCGGAGATCTGAACGGTAGACACCCCCCTCTGGGAAGACTACTCGATTAATCTCAGGGTTCAACTCCTTGGCGAGCTGGAGATAGGTGTCCTAAATGTGGATGAGTTTACGCATCAATGCCCGAGAATCGCTTCATTTTCCTCTATCTATATTTGTCCTCTGCGGATGCACAGATTGATTTTGGGTGGAGGGTGTTCGATGACCTCCATGGTAGTGATCACTTTCCCATTCAAATAGCATTTTCTGTTTCGCTGCTGTACGAGAGCCCTCCCCAGTGGTGCTTGGCGTGGGCACGGTGTTCCGCATTTCAGGAAATGACTGATTTCTCTGTCTCAGTCAAGGAGTTTAGTTCGGTAGATGAGACTGTTGAGATCTCCAGCAACCTCATTGCCATAGGCCTAACTAGTAATCCTAGAACGTCTGGCCGTTTTGCACGCCGACCGCTCCCATGGTGGTCAGCTAAGTGTGAGACGGCTCTCAAACAGAAGCGTTATGCCTCCATTCGCTATAAGCGCCGCTAAAACGATTTCACTGTCGATGAATATCGTATTGCTAGAGCTAGGTTCCGGTATATTTCGAAGCACTCCCGCCACTCTTCTTGGCGGGCATACGTGTTTTCACTTAACGGAAAGACCCCTCTAGTAGAAGTGTGGAAGTGAGTCAAAAAGATTCGGTGCAAGTTCTCGCAGTACCCCCCTCCCGTTTTCCAGGAGACTGTGGCCGCAATCTCTGACCCCACGTCCGTAGCGGAATCCTTCGCGACCGCTTTCTCGGCACTCTCTAACCAGGATGCTGCTCCGCCAGCATTCAATGCGTATCGTGATGTCGCGGAAGGCCGCCGACTGGACTTTGCCTCCAGAGGCGGAGAACCCTTCAACGACAGGTTTACTCTGAGTGAGTTACGTTCCGCTCTCGCTTCGTCCGCGGACACCGCCTCTGGTTGAAACTATGTCCCCTACGCCATGCTTCGACACCTGGGTGAACGAGGCATGGCCTTTCTGTTAGTTTGTTCAACAGGATATGGTTAGATGGTTTCCTCTCAGATTCCTGGCGAATCGCTACTATGCTCACTTTTCGCAAACCCTGGAGAGATCACTCTACTTCGGTAGGTTTCCGACCTATCTCTCTAACCTCATGCGTGTGCAAGTTGATGGAGAAATTGGTAAATGTTAGATTTGTTTATTTTAGCAGCTGAGGCCATCTGTCTTCTGCACAGTGAGGCTTCCGCAATTTCCACTCCATGTCAGATGCTCTGTTCCGACTGGAAAATGGTGTCTGCGAGGCCTTCCTTTGTAGACAGCACTACGCCACAGTGTTTTTCGATCTGGAGAAGGCCTATGATACCGCATGGCGATACGGTATTATGGAGACTCCACACGATGTTTATATCTGGAATTTTCCGAGATCGTCGATTCCGCGTACTGGTGGGGGGGAGCCCTCTCTTGCCCAATGGAGCAGGAAGAGGGTGTCCTGCAGGAAAGTGTCCTCAGTGTCACACTCATTGCCCTGAGCATCACTGGCATCACCTCGGTGCTGCCGGAAAATGTTCTCGATACACTCTACTTGGATGAGCTTTCGATCCGTTTTGGTGCTAGCCAGATGACAACTCTACAGCAACGACTGCAACAGGCATTGAACCGCGCCTCTCGCTATGCCGAAGTGCACAGGCTTCGGTTTTCCTTGGCCAATGCTAAGCTGGTGCTCTTCTGCCGCCATTTACGGCACCAGCCTGACCGAGACTTGTTTTTAAATGGGGTGCGCCTGGAAGTGGTGGACTCGCACCGTTTCTTTGGTCTTGGATTTGACCGATGCCTCACCTGGAAGGCTCATATCCGTAGCCTCCTGTACCTGCGCCATGGATATTCGTTCCGTGACTGATAAGACTACTGCCTTACTTTTTTATTGATCCTTTGTTCGTTCGAAGCTCGACTACGGTCGCTAGTTTTATTGATCCGTAGCCGAACGTGTATTGCGGAAGGTGGACTTGATCTACCACACCCGCCTTCACCTCGCCACCGGTGCCTTCCGCACTTCCCCCATTGAGACCCTACTTGTCGATGCTAGGAGATGCCACTTACTCTGCGCTGTGCACACAAAACATTATCGCCTGAACGCGCCAGCCCGGTGGCTCCCTCAGTCGCCAACAGCTCTCACTGCATTACCAGCTGATATCGATGGTGCCTATGAGGCTGAGAGACGCCAATCATAACCTAAGTCCATTGGGTTTAGGGCTAGGAAACTCCTTCGAGAGTTAGGTTATAGCTCTCGGCCGGTGGTGCCCCTGGTTCTGCTCAGGATGCCACCCAGGAGTGTACCACCTTTGACTATTTGTCTCCACATCTCTGCTCCCAAAGTTTCTACACCCTTGGGTATATTGCGTTCGGCCTTTTTGGAGCACACCGTGTCACGCTGGAACCGTGCCAGTGTATACGGATGGCTCCAAGTCCCAAGAGGGGGTCGTTTTCCACGTCGTATCCCCTCTGTTTGAAGTCAGCGGGGCTCTGCCAGGCGCTGCCTCTGTCTTCACGACCGAGCTGGTTAATATACCCCTCGGTACGGGAGATAACGCGATGTGCCCGGTTCGAAGACCGGATTGTGATTTATGGTGACTCGTAAAGCTCTCTGAGTGCTCTCGGGGCATTGGAATCTCCGCATCCCTTGGTTCGCGATATCCGTGACGCCACGGTTTGGGCGAGCCGGGCGGATGTCGAGATTATTTTCTGCTGGTTTCCTGGACATGTATCAATTGTGGATAATGAGGGTGCCAAGGAGTCCGCGAGGTCGGGGCGACCAGACCAGCGTTTCGCTCTTCCTCACACCGATTACATGGTAGGAATACGGGCAGCTCTACAGGCTGGTTGGCAAAGAGATGGGAGACGGTCGAGAGGAACTTAAAGTTGCGTGCCATTGCGCCGCGACTGTTCCCATGGACCTACCCCCCCCTCCCATGCCGCAATGGCTTCAGGTTGCTTTCTGTCGTTTCCGAATTGGACACACTCGCGGGAGGCACCGCCATTTAATGGAGCGCTCGCCTGCGTTTTATTGTGAAGACTGCGTTGTCCCCCAGACTGTTCGGCACATTCTTGTTCAATGTCCCAGTCTGGGTGATCTTCGCGCACGTTACCTGGGTTGAGCGGGGTCGCTACCGCTTGTCCCTTGTACTCGGTGCGGATTCGTGCACATTGCCTTGTAGACGTTACAACTTTTTGGTGGAGGTTGGCCTCCTCCATTTATATGACTGTTTGTTGTGGGTCTCATGTTGCTGCTCCGGGGAGAGGCGGGCCTACCCCCGACGCCGGAGCGCGCCGCCTCCATAGCCTTTTGGTTTTGTTTTTTTTGTTATTTTTTCTTTTAGCCTTTGTCATTTTTTACCGTTATTTGTTATTTACCTATTGTTATTTGTTTTTCAATATAGCCTAGTAATAGGCTGGCTCGAGTACGGTGACATGCCCAAGCAGGCCGTCGCCAGATGGGCTCCTAATAAAACAAACAAAAACCACCCAAATCTTCTGGATTGGAACCGAGATATATCTCAGAGATATCTCAGAACAATAAAAGAACGGCACTTAAAAATGAAATGCGGTTGAAGTTGGGTATGGAGCGCCCATCAAACGGAACTTCATGACCAAAGTTCTGATCCTACAAGAAGCTCAATCCTTCTAGCAACAAGTTCACCTTTCTCACCTGTCGTAAACTAAGGTGACGTCGATGCGCTGAAAGAGATTGAAAAAGAAAACGAACGAAAAGAACAGAAGAATGGAGAATGAAATGATACACAGGCTAACGTTGATACTCTTATTTTTAAGCGTTAGGATATTAAAATGTGTGTTGATAAACACCAACAGCAGCCATGTACACAAGTACATAGCCAAAATACATTACTTATATATTAACTTAATTAGGTAATTGGGTGCAATTAATAAAAAAAGTGATACGCTTAAAATTTGAAGTTTCCTTTCGGCTGTTTCGGAGTGAGACGTAGAGTAACCATCACTATTTATTATATTAAAATTAGTAAAATTATTATTAAAAACCTGGGCTTCTCCACCCAAAAGATTCGAAAGAGTTACGTAATAAAAGTGAAGTTAGGGTAATTGAAAATGCACACAGAGTAGCTACCTAAAAGGAGAACTAGTTTAGGCACTCTTGACCTGGATGGCGCGCAATTCTCCCCAGCTTTTCCCTGCTCGCCTTATGGGAGGGGAGGGCATTTTCACCTAAAAAAAATTAGTCATCTCGCTTTTTAAAAATCTGAAACGCGATATTGGATAAGATCCCTCCCCCTGGCCCCCTTTTGCCACACACTTAGTTTCGCATCAGAGAGCGTATAAGTAACCCTGAAATATGAGGATGATGACGTCGCTATAACAAGAACAATGGGACGAGGAAAATAAAAATACCACACATTGTCACAAACGCCACCAATGCTCTATTTCCCGCCTACTCGTCCCGCTCTTGAAGCCAGCGCGCGAACGACTTCATAGCAAGGATTAAGCGTGAAGATAAAACCGAGGGGTGGGGGGCGATATACCGCGCCCCGGACGAGACTGAATTCATGGAACGTGAATGGAATATCTTAAGCCCAATGATATGTCAGATTTACCATACTGCGTACCTTCCCTGCCCCAACGCTCACAGCTGGATCTCCGGCTATAGCTCGTCCCCAAAAGATATATATTTACCCGATATTGGTTGTCAAATGCTTTTTTAATCTCGAATGTCCCCTAATTTTCAAAACCATGGTTCTAGGATACATAGATAGCCAGGCATTTTGCATTTGTAAGAAGACCTCGTTTGGCCTATGCGATACAATTATGATCACAATACATGGCCCCCAAAAAGGACATTGTAATCTTGGAACTCGGTTAGCGTCGGGCCAAGAATTTAATACCAGAATTTAGAAATGGGGCGACCGACTGAGGCAAGTCAATTTGCTGTCCCTGGAAGATCGGTACCTACCCGGATTAAAATTTAAAATCTAAAAAAAAAGCAGCCATAGTTAAATTTTTATAAATTTTCTGAACATCGCCTATAATAATTTTATAAAGGAAAACTTAAACTAAATTTTCTCCCTTTCAAAATATCACGTTGCTAAAATAGAGTTATATAAGATATATAAAATTAAATTTTCTGAACTTCACCATTTGTAATTCTTTGGGTTTTTAAAAAATTCACAAAATTTCGATACTTATTCATTTATGAACTTCGCCATTTTGTTTTTTGATATTATAAAAGAATTATTAGAAATAACTTTGATTAAAAAACATAAGTCATAACCAAACTAAGATGAAATTATTATTCAAATACTCAAAAAAATCCCCTTCTTAAATTATAGAGATAGTGGTGATGATGATGATGATGATTAAAATATAGGGTTATGGAGGATTCAAAAGTTTGATTGAAAATCTTACCTACACAACAAAGTTATCCCCCCACCCCCTGCTTGCGGCAAGTCCCTACATATGTAGTGGGTTGATGTAAATGTAATCTGAGGTGGTGTTTCAAATTAATCCCGAGCAATCTACTCCCACTGATTTATTCTAACTGACCTTCTCATCCTGAATCATTTTTTTTTTTTGCTAACCCCACCTTGTGTGAAAGGCGACTTGTGATGATTATTATTATTATTATTATTATCCTTCCTCCTCTAAGAAGGGGAAATCAGCCGGGGCATCTCGGCTCCAAAGTTTTCGAGGAGTCGTTTATATAGAGAGCGGTAAAGTTAGGGGATGTGAAAATGGGGGGAAGGGTCGGGACCTAAGGAATCTAAAGAGGAAAGTACTCGGGCTGGAAACGCTGCTTCATATCGTGAATAAAAATAAATCACACTGGGGAGGGGTAGTCGTAGGATGAGGCCATGGGGGGGGGGGGGCTGACCTTGCGGTGGCTCGGATTTTTTGTTTTGATTCGGCTCTTAGTAAGGATCCTTCGTTGCCTCCCCGACGAGGTTGTTGCGAGGGAAACCAGGCTGCAGCTGACATTTGTTCCCCAAGGTGATATTGTATTCGTAATGTTTTGGGTTTGGGGGGGAGTACCCTCACTCTTTTGTGGGATTTCCATGTGTGAACACATCTTGCGAGAATTGGAATATACCCCGCCCCCTGCAGAGTTGCGTGCCCTCCCGGTACTTTCGTTTCCTGGCTCACCAAGCATAAGTTAAGCTACATCGTCTATGGTTAGTCGTTGGATGAAAATAAAATTTTGGGACAAATTTTTGGGGGTTGGGAGCCATATGTTCGCGCTATCCCTTGCTCCGAATGTTCCCACTCGCGCAAAGAAGGTACGGTAAATCCCGAAGATTCGTCCATCTCCACACACACACACACACACACACAATTACGCCTCACCCCCTCTCCTCTGTTGAAACCAATCATCTACTCTTGGTCATTTTTCAACTTCAACCCGACCTATCCGCCTCCGACAGTAATTATACGGACTATAACAGATAATTGGAAAATTGGGGAGAAGCAGAAACACAGATAAAGTGAAGAAGGAAGCGAGGGGAAATTTATTAAAGGTCATAAAACACGGTTGCGCCGTCTATACGGTGGGAGAGGGTAGTCGGAAATGAGAGGGAACACGGTGTTTCGGGGTTTCTCGCAAGTCTCTCCACTCTCTCACTAAACCAATTTCGCGCCAAAATTCATAGCACGGGAATATAAAAAAAGAGATAAATTTGCGCCAAAATCGAAGGAATGTAAATTTCTTTCAGGTGCGATTTTATTTCATTTTAAGGGGTTTTATTTCTTCTATTTTCCCCTTAAATAAAGGGTCGGGAGGCAGCGTGGAAGGGGATTGCTAAAGGGGGAGGGAGGGATAGGCGTGTATGAGGGGGTGCCTACCCTATAACGTTATTTTATGGTCGAGGGGTGTTTATATGGTCTTCAAAATTGCTTGTCGTCCATGGAAGTAGATGAAGTTATAAAGGATTTTTATTAAAGATTTTAACCTGCTAGCGATTAACCAAGGTCCTGCTATAGTTGATTTAGGTTATCCATTCTCACTCTTTGTGCTCTTGTCGGCTTTGAAATGCGCCTCCTCGGCACAAATACTTGAAAATAGTAATTTGGAGCGAGACGAACTGCTTGAGCGTCGTATATGCAGTACCCATTTGAAATCCATTTAAGGCCAATTACTTACAAGAATGAATTGTCCAAAGTACAACTTAGAACTCGTTCGGGATAGGTGCATCCTGCGGAGGAATCCTAAAAAGAATGCTTTCAAGTTTTATTATTCATCGCGCCTCATCGCTGAACTTTATCCTCCAAGGCGTTCCTTAATGATAAATCCTTCATGTTTGTCGCGGATCTTTCCACCGCTGAACCTCAACCGATTTTTGGCGATGTTGATTAGGTTGAGATAACGATGGTAATCTGCGGAGTTGATTTTTTAGATTAAGTGTTTCCACCATTTTGGATGTGTGTCCTCTTGCCATATTTCATTAAAGGGTGGTGAGAATGGCGTCTAAACAATGGTTAGTTGTGAGAATGAGAGAAAAAGATTACCCAAAGTTTCTGTGTTGCTGAGAAGTTATGAAGTGAACGGTATTAGGCGAAAAGTGTTCTGAATAAGGATTATGAAGGGGTGGGGCGCGTTTGAGAAATTTCCGATCTGACCTTCGAGCTAGCCTGCCTTTGTGGCAGAATGAAGAAAGGGAAGGAAACGTCCTCCCAATTTCCCTTATTGGTCTTAGATTTTTTTTTCTAAATACGAATATTAATAATGCCCTTATGAATTGATTATAATTGAGGGGGTAAAGAGCACGTGCTATTCGGTCGAATAAGGAAGCTGGCTCGATTGAGGTGGACGGAAAAGAAAACATCCCATCACACCGCCACCACTTCTCTTAGCTCGTTTTTGCTATTTCACCTTTTCATCCACTTGGTTTGGTCGTATAAAAGGACCTCTCTTTTACTCATTGTCGCCCATTTTTCTTAAAGAATCAGGCCGATGCGACGCAAGTTCGAGGCTCGTTTGGTGTTGGCTCCTTTGGGAGGGGAAGGTAGCGTTGGTAGTTCAATGGTGGAGGTCTTGTTTCAGGTTCTTTTATCTCCTCTCTGCTCTTCTCTATGGGAGGTGACCGACGTTATTGCAGGTTTGTTGTCATGACTGACTAGAAATGAAAGAGCCTTTGACGGGGGGGGGGGGAAGAGTCTTCATTTATGTTCTCTTCACCAAGGATGTTTAGTGTTTTCTGCTTCCTTACCTTCTCAGTATGGTTCATAAATAAGATTCTTCGCGGTGCTCATTGCAAATGTGTAATTCGCAGAAAGCACAATATTCGGCGCGAAGTGAGAGAAAGGAAAACGATTCAGACCATCTCAGTGTGGACCTTACAGTTTAACTTGAGGTCCAAACCATAGGTGGTGGGTACAAAGCAGCCCTGCCCCTTTGCGAAGTCAACCCGAATCGCTTCTCCATCTGGCGACAACCGACACCCGATGTAGCTTAAAGCCACCATTAAAAGCTTCGTTGGATGCAAAAGTAGTCTACAGATAATAATCCTTCTCTGATCGCATCCCCGACTCTTGTCGCTGCGCTCCATGTGGACTCCATGTGGAGCCTCGACTCCAACAGACATTGATCCCTATATCTCGCTATGCCGAAGTGCACAGGCTTTGGTTTTCCTTGGCCACGGCTAAGATGGTGCACTTCTGCAGCCATCCACGGATCCATTCCTATCTGGACTTGCTCCTAAACGGGGTTCGCCTGGAAGTGGGGGATTCGCTCAGCTTCCTTGGTCTTGTTTTCAACCGACGCCTCACCTGGGAGGCTCATATTTACAGCCTTAGGGTCTCTGTACCCGCCCCATGGATATTCTTCGTTCCGTCACGTTCAGCACTTGTGGTGCTGATAGGGCTACCGCTTTACTTAACGCGAAAGTGAATGCGAACCACCACACGGGTCTCCGTCTTGCGACCAATGCCTTCCGTTTGTCCCCTATTAAGAGCCTGCTTATCGATAGCCTGGATATGCCACATGCTCTGCGCCGTGCCCAGTGCAATATGTGCCATCGGCTCTCATCACATTCACCGCCGATCTTGACAGTGTTTAAGCCAAAGGGCTTAACCCTTTGGTTGTAGGGGTAGGAAACTACTACGAGAGCTCTGTATAGCTCTTGGACCGGTGGGGCCAATGTTTGTGAAAAGAACGCCACCCTGGAGGGCACCACCCTACACGTTTTGTCTCCACGCATTTGCTCCCAACGCTTCTACAGCGCCGGTAGTATTGCGTTAGACGTTTTGTTTTATCTCATTTCTTGTCACACTGGTTCCATGCCAGCCAGCGTGCACGGATGGCTCCAAGTCCGAAGAAGGGGTTGGCTTCCACGCCTTACTAGCGGGGCTCTATTATGTGTTGCGTCTATCATTATGAACGAGCTAGTTGCAATACACTGCTCGGTACTTGATATAACGCGTAGTGCCCGGTTCTGAGACCGGACCGTCATCTATAGCGACTCACAAAGCGCTCTGAGTGCTCTCAGTGACATTGGTATCCGTTACTGCACGGTTGCTGCTAGCCTGGCTGATATCGAGGTTATATTCTGCTAGGAATTGCTGAAAATGCGCGCGCCGATGAGGGGGCCAGAGAATCCGCGAGGACTGGTCAATTAGACCAGTGTTTCGCTCTTCCTCACGCTGACTGACTACATGGCAGAAATCAGGTCAACCCTCCAGGCTGCGTGGCAAAGAAGATGAGGGATGAGAGATGGGAACTTAAAGTTGCGTACCATCGAGTCGCGACTGCACGTGTGGACCTACCCTTTTTAGCCACTGTTGCCCTGTCTGTAGCATGGGCAACTCTAGCCAGACGCCGCTGGTGTCGATCATTAAGCACCCTTGGTCAGCCATTGCGCTGTCTACGGTGGGTGGTAGTAATTTCATTGTGTCATCCTCGGTACAGTTTCAGAAATGGAATGTATAAGAAGGATAATTTCGGTCTTTCGATTCCACCCTTAACCTGTTTTTGTGTATCTACTCCTCTTTACTTTATCTGCCATTCTTTGTCTCTCTACCAGATCTCTTATCTTCGGGAGGTCGAATTTTCTCGCTGGGACTGACCATTATTTTATTAGAATAATTGAGTACAGATTTGACTGCCTTCCATAGGACCTTTGTAGCGTGTTTGGGACGACCCCCCCCCCCTCCCCTACTTGGGGTGGGTGGCACCTAGAGGGAGTGAATAATACATATTTTGAAACATGGACCAAAGGGAGGAGGTGGCACTCCCTCGATCTTGGGTCTCCTCTCTCTGGTGTGGGTATATAGAATCTCCTTTCAGACCTTGCATATTTTTTAAATCAGAGCTAAGAAATTTCATTGGGACCACACACTCGTGTTTGGAATGCACCCTCTAACACACAGAGGAAAAGATCAACGTCGCCTTCAAAATACCCTTTCTTTTCACTAGCAGTCTCATGTCACCTTTTCCAATTAACTTCCTGTCTCTTAAGTATCATTTAATATTGTGTGAGTTAACGTTAAGTAGATTTAAGCTCATTGCAAGAATTAGGTGTTTAGTTTCATTGTTTTGTCGTTGTGCATCCATTTATCGTGAAATATTTTTACGTTGCACTAAACTTTGGTTCTCTTGTACGTACTTTCCAATCTTTCAAATTCCTTTCAGGCTACAAGTTGCAAACTTTTCCAATTCATTCTTTTGATCGAATTATTATAAAAATTCTTCTCTTCCTCTAACTTCAAGCTTTCAATCGAGAGACTTTGCAACCTGCAGCAGACCTCTCCTTCAAACGTGGCAACTTACAATCTGACGCAAGTTACTTTTATCAATCTTTCAACACTTTTATCTTCAAATAGTCGCCAGATGGGTTCCTAAAATAAAAAATAAAATCTTCAAATATTCAAGAGTCAAATTCTTCATTTCCTATATCGACCTATCAACTAACGAGGGATTTGGAGAATTAATTCGCCTCAAAGTATCTCTGGAAAAGGCATTTAACTTTTACAAAAACAATCAATCCTAATATAGCCTATCTAAATCCCTTTCAATACTCCCTTTCAACAGGTAAGTCAGATGCTAACAATGTCTCATCCGTTTGGCACGCACTAGCATGTCCACTTCGAAGTCCGATAATTCAGGTCACCTTGCCATGAGTAGCGTAGCCGGTGTTCACACTGACTCACCAGATGAGAGATTTCGACTGTTACAGGTCTTAGAATTCCAATGATTTTGCTGTACGGCGCCGCTGCCCCATTACCTTAACGGACTGCTGTCTCATTACTTTTGACACCAGTGTATATATTATTTGGTATAATTTGCCCCCCAAAATGGCATAATGACAATTAAAAGGTTTCATTCACATTGCCCCCCCACGCCTACCCTGTTCAATGCCCTCTTCGTCAAACTCTTCTGACGAAAATTATTATGCACGAGTGTAACACTTGCATAATCCTCCCCGGGTGCTCTTCCGTGTGTATGGACTGGCTTGTGTGCGCGCTTTTTTATATAAATAAAGCAGTTATATGAAGGGGACATTGGCGAGAAGTAGAAGGCTCTGTTCCAATAAATGTATAATTCGAAAATAATGGCGCGAAATGATTGGATTTCTTTTTCGAGCCTTTAATTAGTTCTCTCTCGTGTCGTGTGGTTGGTTGGTGATTGTGAAGAGGAAGTGACGTTAAAGGCGAGTGTGTGAAGAAGCCTTAAATTGTACCCGTGGGTATTTGTCTAATAACTAATAAGCTCGAGTAACAGGAGTCTGCGTCGGGATAGGAGAGGGAAGGGGAGGAGGGTCCCCATTCGCAACTTATGTGAAAGAGTGGCGTTTGGCGGCGTTGTGCGAACTGTTCAGAAGAAGCGAGATTTGAGTGCATGTGTGTGGCAGATTTCTACCACACCCGCTTTCGTTGGGGAATGTAAGAATTTCCGCAGCGGAATCGTTTGATTGAAAATTCCCGCAGTGGTTATACCAAATTGTCATTTTTTAAGCTGTATGGAAGCTGAGGGAAAGGGGGCCTTTTTGATTGTTGAGAAAGGAAGCATGTGTAATCCGATGAGGACAGGTTGACATAGGCGGGCAAGCGAGAAGAATGCAAATCATTATGAAGTGGTAAAAAAAAAGAGAAAAAGACGCTAGCCATCTAAAACCTGGGGCAGGGAGAACGTCCCTCCCATCTCCTTCCCGGAACCCCCGCAAGGGGAGGTATCACGACGTCAATGGAGATCGGGAGGAGGGTGCTATTGCGGGTGAGGTGGGTGTTGGGCGGTGTGGTTGCAAATTGCTTTGCGGTTCGCGATTGCGGGACACCGAGGCGTCGGGGAGTGACCTTGCCGGGAGCGACCCGGGACTGAATGGCCGGTGCGCCGGAGGCTACCTCTGGGTTAATAACCTCCTCCTCCTGCTCCTCCTTGGTCATTTTTGGCAGGGGTTTGAACCCCCCCCCCCCCCCGCACACACACTGAACTTGTTTTATTTTTTCTGGATAGGGTGGGGGGGGGGTGCTCGCAGTTGTCTCGTATTAGTACTCCAGGAATCATCTCGGACTCATGAATTAGGGGGAGTCTCACTCCCCCTAATGTAACCACTTTGGCCACGGAACGTTTTTTGTTTGTTTTTTGTTTTTGCTGATGTCATCGTAGTTTTTATGTTTATTTTCGAAAATGTTGGAATTACACCTCCACCCAGAGCATCCATGATTAGACGCTCGTTTGTTTTTGTTTTTTATGGGCTCCTCTCGGCGCACTAGCTTCCTGACGTGTATCCTCTTTTTGATACTCGGGGGGGGGGGGGAGGCGCCAGATGAGCTCTAAAAAAAAAAAAAATGATCCTCGGGGAATACTTAGTCCGTGCGAGCATCCCGCAAACTTCCTCACGGAGATTCCGTCGTATGTTTTTGTTTTAAAAATAAAAATGATGATTTGTTCCCTCGGGTGAATTTGTTGTTGCCAGCCCGTCGCACCAATGAAGGACAGCCAAGGACGGACGAGGCTGGTTTTACCAAGAGAAAGAGATCAATACCGGCAATGTGAGAACTTTGTTTTTATATTAAAGAATCCCATGTGTGGAATTAAATGAATATTTTTCATCAATAGCGTAGTAGATTTCGGGAATAAATTATTTCAGGGTGTCATAAATAGCCATTATTTAATTAATACTAGCTGATTTCCCCGTCGTTTTACCCCCTCCCCATCCCCCCCCAAAAATAAATCAGTCTTGAAAGTGAAGATAGTTCATTTTTATCATACTTTTTTATATTTTTGATAGCTTTAAATTATTCTTGAAAAATATTTGAAATGTATAGATCAGGATTTCTTGCGGTCGAACGCATAAAAATAATAATAAGTCTGAAAGTAAAGACAGTATATTTTTTATCATAGTTTTTTTCTTTTAGTTTTTCTATCTTGAAATTATTTTTTTTCAAAAAATCGAGAATTAAAGTTACTTGCTCTACAATATCAAGCTTCTTTTTTGGCATTTATTTATATACGATATATAAAAACAAGATCTTCTGACCAAAAAGGTCGTGTGCTCTCACTTATTCTGATTTATGACCTTACGACCTTCAAAACTTTCAATAATTTCCTGTCTAACCTTTGGAGGACATTGGCAATTATATCATTCGAAAGAGAATGTAAAACAACATAAGGGTTTCAACTTTCGTTAGAATCGGCCGAATAGTTACATTGTTATTACCAAAACAAACAAAAAAAGCAAAACGGGGACCGACCGACATACTGAGATGTAGAGTAATCCGCGACTAAAAACAGGGTCTGCTGACTAAAAGTCGCGTACTCTCACTTATACTGATTTATGACCTTACGACCTTCAAAACTTTCAATAATTCACGGACTAACCTTGGGAGGACCTAGGCAATTATATCATTAGAATGAGAATACAATACGACATAAGCGTTTCAAATTTCGTTAGAATCGGCCGAATAGTTATGATGTTATTACCAAATAATTCCCCGGCTAACCTTGGGATGACTTTGGCAAATACTCGTCGTATATCTCGAAAGAGAATGTAAAACAACCTAAGGGTCTCAAATTTCGTTAGTATCTGCCGAATATTTATGATGTTGTTGCCAAAACAAAATAATTTCCGGGATAACGTTAAGTGGTGGTGATGTAGGTGGTGCATGTGGTAGTCGTGTAGGTAGTGTAGTCGATGGTCGTGTATGTAGTGATGTTGCAGGTGAGAGTGGTGGTGGTGGTGTAGGTAGTGATGGTGGTGGTGGCGTAAGTGGCGGTGGTGTAGCTGGTAGTGGTGTAGATGGTGGTGGTGGTGTAGGTGGTAGTGGTGTAAGTGGTAGTGGTGTAAGTGGAGGTGGTTTAAGTGGTGTTGGTGTATGTGATGATTTGAAAGATGTAAAACAACATAAGGTTTTCAAATTTCGTTAGAATCGGCCGAATAGTTACAATGTCATTACAAAAACAGAAAAAGAAGCAAAAGGAGGACCGACCGACCGACATATTGAGATGTAGAGTCGCATGCGACTAATAAATCGAAAATGTGATGAGATACTTCGTTTACGTTTTTCAAGGTTTTATTTTTAATTTATGGCCCAGAAACCCATAATATTTTATTAGGCTTCTAATGTGGGGCAATGTATTGTGGATGGGGGATCCTAATATGACCGTCTTACAGAGACCTCTGTGCCAAGTTTCAACGCAATCAAACAAATAAATATAAATACAGATTAACAAACTTTTTTTATATACGAGGTAAATCAAATATTTGGACACATTTAAATAAGTTATTTAATCTATATTCGAGCCTTGAAAATGAATGGGAATCCTACAACAAACTGATTTTGATGTTAACGAAAGAAAAAGAAAAATTGTGATACTAACTAGCTCGTATATTTTTTTTTGGGGGGGGGGGGAGCGAAAAAACAAAATAAGGGTAGAAATAAGTATTTAGACATGGAAATATTTTTAAATAAACTTATCTACATAATTTTTTATCTAAAATGTTCTACAAAGATTTAGAATGATTCCATAGTTTCCAATTATCGTTTTTTAGGTATGATTTTTTGCATAACCTCATTTATCATCTGAGCCTCATACTATTACAATAATTTGCCCCCATGGTTAAAATTAAAGAGCTCTTAACCGATTGGAAAAGACAAATAATTGAACACTACAGAGAAGATAAAAGTTTCGGAAGTATTTCTACAACCTTAAGTGTTTCTCTCAGTACCCTAAGTTGGATTGCTAAAAAATGAAAGTCGTCCAGGACCACTGCAAACGTTCCTCGCAGTGTAGCCTCGAGGAAAATATCTCAATAAGCTCGTCGAAGAATGTTAGGATCCATATCGAAGCACCTTCTGGTATGTAGGACAGAACTGCAAAACGATCTGCATACGGCTGGGATCTAAGTTACGAAAAGAAGAATTTAGTAACGAGCTCAATGGACAATTTCTTCTCGGAAATCGATCACCAACAAGACGCTTAGTCTCAAAAAGTCTTACTTGTTATCACGGCGGAAGCCACATCAATTTTGAAAGTTTGTTCTTTGGTCTAATGAGACTAAAATTGAACTCTGACCGGAAGGCAGCACGCCATATTTGGTGCCGTGATAGAACCACCTCTGATTGGAAGAGCACCGTCTCCTCAGTCAAGCATGGAGGCCGCAGCACTATCATGCTTTTCTGTTTGTTGGGGGGAGGGGGTCCAATGGGATTGATGCTCTTCATATATTTGATGGAACAATGAGTGGAGCCTAAGTACTGGTAATTATTGGTCAATAACGTAACGTCAACTGTGGAGATGTTGGGGGATACAGGTTGATTGGATGTTACAGCAAAACAACGATCCGAAACCCACGGCGAAAGCAGGACGATATCCGAAAAAATCTGAGAAACCAAGTTTTCCTTTTTCATTTGTAGCATTTCAGAAATCTTGTGGAAATCCACGCATTCTAATGGTCCCATCCATGGGACTAGTGCCTCCCAAAAGTTTGATAATTATCCTTTCAATGAGACCAAATATAAGTCTCTAACTTGAATAATTTAGCCTTGAATCTATAGTGGTCGCTTTTCATAAGGTGATAAAAGATAGTCTCATTCATAGTGTAGATTCCTATAGTCGGTTTTATGAGTTTATATTTTAATTTACAGGATTAAACCTTGACATAAAGTCCAAGTCATATATCGCACTATGTATAAAAACATTGTGCTCCACCTTTTACTACCACCACTATCACGACCACTAATACCGCACCACCACCAACATCATCACTAATGCATCACCTCCACCACCACTACTACTGCACCATCATCATAACCACCAGCACCCCCTACCCCTACCACCCACCACCACTCATCGCCCCTGCCTGCCCACCACTCATCACCCCTGCCTGCCCACCACTCATCGCCCCTGCCTGCCCACCACTCATCGCCCCTGCCTGCCCACCACTCATCGCCCCTGCCTGCCCACCACCACCACCACCACCGACCCTGCCGAGAGAGGGACGGGGGAAGAATGAACAAAAAACAAAGCGTCAAATTCTTATGCCGATTTTTCTCACGGCGGCAGCCGCTTTATAATAATGCTGTGCCGTAGCCAAGTCAATTTCCTGACTTGATTCTGATCGATAATCTATAGCGAATATTGAAGGAATCCTACAAACCTCACGGAATTGAAAGCTATAGTAAGGAGCAGTGAGCAGAAGATATTACAACACAATGTGTCACGACTTTGTCGAGTCATAAGAAACGCCTGAAAGCAGTTATAGAAAACAATGGTTTGTGCAACGAAATTTCGGCTCTCTCTATCTCATGTCCCAATACTTATTTCCACTCTTATATCTGTATAATGTCATACTATCGAAGAATCATTATTTTCCCTCTTAAATGTAATACCGAACCAATTAATAATAAAGGTGTATCATACACACACAAAAAAAATAGGAAATTATTTAAATAAACTTTAATCGTCCAAAATATTTGTTTCACCTCACTGTATATATAGATTTTCAAAGGTAGGATAAATATGTTTTTTTTTTCTTTGGAGGTTAATTTTGTAATGTCTATATTATGTATTGTACTAGGATGATTAACAATTTTGACAGTCCCTGATTGGTGATTATAACTTTGTAGATGTATTCTAGATGCAATCCTATGGATGCATTTATAATGTTGGAGACCGTGTACATTGTCTAGTGGATTGTCTCGGATGACCTTTTATAGGACGAGGTGGCTTTTGTCATTCAGAAAATTATGTTATACAAGTTTTCGGTTCTCGCGTTGCTTTTAATTCACTACGCTTCCTTATATACGGACGGAGGAGGGGCGTTTTATGACGTCTCGAACTGTAACGCACTTTTTGTTTCGCCAGATTTTGCTGCGTAAGAACAATTCTGGCTAATTTTGTGCTTAGGGGGCTTAGGACATAAGTGGGGGTGGGATAGTAACGTTGATGCACGCCGACCACATCTTGCAGGGAAGTGGATATTTTAGTTTGTGACGCCACCCCTCATGGACGAGATCATCCTCCCATCTCGTGTATAATGAAATTCGCAAAAAGATCAAAATGACAATCGCTGGCCAGCCCGAGGGCATCAAAGGGTCGGGTGGATTACGTTTCTAACATCAACGCAGAGAACCTTCCGCGACGTAAGGAGGTGTGTGACCATCGGTTCCACCTCAGAGGTATGGGTATAGTTACCGCATCGACAGATTGTTGGACGGGAAAGTGGATATGTTTGTGTATAAAGACGAGCGGAGGAGAGACAGCGGTGTTGTGATTGATTATGTGCATGCCAGCATCTGTAAGGAGGTACTTGCCCCTATGGTTAAGCCAGGCGCGTCTGCTAATGGCCAACAGTTCCTTCCGTGCGCCGAAGGTTTGTATCCGCTCTCGTTATGCATCGAACCCGACACCTAGGCATTAGAAGTCCAACCCCTTATCCACTAGACCAGTGGTTTTCAACCTTTTTATGATAGTGACATTCTAATTGCTATCTAGAGGCAGCCGTGGCACCCGAATATAAAATAATTTACGTATAAATACTTAATTACGTGGAAAGCATTTCAAAATTAACCGCGATTAACATTTAATCTAAATAAGACATAAAAACTTGAAAATAAATAAATTTTACCTTTAAAAGTTTAATGGGAATTTTGAGCTTGGTGAGTATCACATAATTCTTTAATATCGGGACGTTTAGTTGACAAGGAAACTCATTTCTTCATTCACTGTCTCCAATCTTTCTCTTTTCGTTGTTTTTATGTTGCACATTGCAGAGAAACTTGTGTCAAAATACTTTCAAGTGTCGTTAGATTTTTAGAAATGTTTGAATTAAATATTTTGGGGGAAATTTAGGCATTTTAAATATTATTTTGCGGTCACTCCGCGGTACCCTTAGGTGGCTTTCCCGGCACCCCGGTTGAAAACCACTGCACTGGACTAACGAAAGTCGCCGGGAAAGGTTTTTTTGAGTTTTGAACGCCTTCTTTCACCCTCTACTGGGTCATATAAGGCGTGGAAAAGATATGGGAAATTTAAAAGAGGGGTGGAAAAAGACGAGCCGACCTAGAGGACCACTTTCTCTTGAGGAATTGGGGTAAGAAGGGCGCTCGGTCCTTCAGATTTCAGTTGTAGAAATATGCATTACCCCTATTACATCATCCTCTCCCTTGCGGGTGTGTAACATGAAAAAGAAGAGAGTAAAATTAAAGTTTTTGACTCCTGGGCTAATTTATAAAATGTTTCCTGTGAATGAATTTCCATAAGCCGAAAATCACATTTGAATACTGAATATCTGTTGTGCTTTTGACGTATACTCTTATTCCGATGAATATTTATAGAAGTGCCTTTGCGACACTGTACTCTCATTCGTATTTTACTATTCTTGCTATTATTTCTATTAATAATGATAGTAATAAGAATAGAAATAATTTATTATTTGTGGTTTATTGGTAATGAAAATAATTTTATTTCCTTAAAAGAATATGGGATGACCCGTCATTTTTTATAAGCTCACCACCAACACCTTCATTTGAAGTGGTCATTTCTGGTGATTTTGGAACAGGTGAGCGGGGACTGCTTGAGGTGGAGTGAGGTCGCGATATATTTTGCCAGTGCCCCAGTGGGCTCTAATTCGTTCCTAAGTAGCCTTTTTTCTTCTCGGCAGTTTAAAGGGTTTCTTCTCTCTTTGCATCCAGGTTTGCTAGGGTATAGAGAAAATTGTTAAAGTGAGAGATATAAAATGTTACGTGTGAACTTCTTACCATATGACAAGAATAATGTGTTGACAAGAAAAAAAAATCATGAATATTCCGGCCACTGTTCGATTCGGATCTCCCAATTGCCGGGTGGGTGATTTAACCATTTAGCTACCATATACTGTATTTGAAAGTAATTCCTTACGTCCCTTGATCTATATCTGTAACTTCCCAGGTTAAAAATCTCTCCTCAAGGACTTTTTATATATATATTCTCTTCGTGTCGCAATTGGGAAGAAGCAAAGGCAAATATAACGCGAGAATTAACGAATGACACGCGGTTTTTGCCATTTCTGTTCTTTAAAGAGTTCGGAGGGCAAAATGTCTTGCCAGAATGAGGCGAGGTTTGATTGTGCTTTCCAGGCCAGGCGCCAGTGTTTCCTGATAATTCCCGGGGGATGGGGGACTCGCTTATATGCATGCGTATTCCGTACATACCTCGTTTTTTGCTCGAGTTTCTGCGGGAATGGGAATTCTTGATTGGGATGAGGGCCAAAATGGTGTTCCGTTCAGAAGAGAGATTGCAGTACTCTTGCCTCGCTCAGTTATGTATCCCATAGAGAGAAGACCTTCCTCCCTTCCTCCTGTTCTCTTTCAAATCTCTTTATTGGCTATGTTAAATGTCCTTAGTCGATTACCTGAAGGGCGCGTTTTTGAGTCGGAGATGAATTTAGGCGGTTATTCATTCAAGTGTCTTTGTGTTAGTTTTGAGCTTCGTTTCTGTTGCCATTTCTCTGGTACTGGACAGCCACAAGTGTGCCAATGGGGCAAGATCTTTTACAGGGTTATTGTGCCGAGAAAGTATTTTTTTTAATGCTTGAAAAGTGTCCAGATGTGTCCACACATTGCGAGGGATAAGCAAAGGACAAGCATCACGAGAAAGGTGAAAGAGTCGATTAAAACCCGCGAAAAACGCTTCACCGACCTTCAATGGAAGGTGTGTAGCGGTCACTTGCCTCACACACCTTCTAAATAGTCCTCTTTAGATCCTACGTTTGGGTTCTTGGCTCACAAATTTATAACCTGGGTTGATTTTTTTTTTATTCCTTGTACAAACTTATTTAGGGGATTTAATTGCAGCCTCCGTGCCCTAGAAGTTGATCGTATTGCATTCTTTTGATCTTTTTCACTATTTCCCCTCATGTCTGTCTACAAACTCCCACGTAAACGTGCCTTCGTTGGATTACACAGTTTTATTTCCCTTCATAAGAATGAATCGCGTTATTGGTGTTAGATTTTCACGGGATGATGGAGATACGAGTCGAGCCTTGCTTGATCAGTCTTTGGTCGCCACTTGACCGTTTGCTGGCACGCTCGCTCTCTCCTTTTTCATCAATGAACACGCAGGAAAAACGTCAGTATCTTCCACTCATTTTCACTTCATCAATCTTCACCACCTTCTCTTCTTACAAACTCTCTGTGGGAGACTCCCTCCTTTGTCTCTGCTTAAAGTAAAAACAATATGTTCGTCTTCTAATAAGCACTACTCAATCCCAAACCTGTCAAATCGACGTTTTTCAATGTTATGGCAAATTGTCATTTGAGAAATGATAAATGTTCTTTTTCTGTAACTTGTCAAGGGAATGTTGGTAAATGATTGTGTCCGTTTTTTTCACATCAAATACAGGCAGTTTCATTTTAGTAACACATGGAATCACCGAAGAAGGTTTTTTTTGTGACGTCTCGGGCACAGACAGGGGATTTTTTTGTTAGGTTAGATAACCAGGGTGAAGAATGCCCCTCTATTGAGAACTTACACATTATTTTTTAGCTACCCTTAGATGAAGTATTTGTAATACAAAAAATCTACAGTTCTATATAGAATGATTTTTTTTTTCATAATTTAGAACGAAAACCAAAGGAAGCGAAAATGTGTTGATGATACAGAACTTCAGCTTTTCCTGCAGGCATGAGAGCTGGAGGGGAGCTGCGGACATTGAGGAATGGCGAGCACGCAATCTTCCAAATTTCTGCTGCATCATGGTCGCCCATCCTAAACCCGACACTGCTTTGCGGGGGCGTACAAGCTTCCAGAGACCAAACGACTGTACCAGTCGTCGGCAGCCGATAGATGAGCGCTGTGAAATTAATTCTACAACCTATATCAATACGCACACGATCAAAGATACAGCAGGTTTTGTCTTTTATGAACGTTATATTTGCCTCTTTCCACTCCGAAGGGCGTATTTTCCGCGTTGTCTGTTAGTTGTCTCGAGATGACCAAAAAGCGTTTCTTAAGGCGACCAAGACATCGAAAAAATGGCCAGATTTGATCCTTGTGGTGCTAACTAGGATTTTATAGTATAATTTTGAATGGTAATTTAGGGATTCTTTTTTTTTTAATATTATGAGAATATATCTTAAATTCTTGATGGATCTAGAATTGGAATGCAGGTTTGGGGGGGATGGGAAGTATTTTACTAACGAACGTAAATTGTTTAATAGACTGGGGTTTTTTTTTACTTGCAGGTATGTTTTTTCCCAATGACTACATTGGTGTTACTACGATGAAAGTTGTTTTGGCGTTCAAGAAGTTGCGGTCGGGAAATGCAGGTGACTTTATGAGACGCTGCACCTTCGGGAATCTTAAACGGTGTCAGGTTAGTTTGATCCGTCTGTGTGTCCGTCTGTGTGTCTCTTCATAATATCCCCATTGTCATCTTGACCATGGAGAAGAAGGATCGAGGTTCTTCGTTGATTGCCATCAAGATCCCAATGTAGAAAAGAAGGGTCTTTTCCCTCCACCCCTTCAATTTTGCTTCGTTGCCCCTCCTCCCATTCTTTCTCCACAGGGTGATTTTACCCACATTCGTTTCGCCAGTTTCTTTTCTTTCTCATTGTGTTATTATCTTTGCTGCCCGACTCCCCGAGCTCATTGAAGTTGCGCCTTCGGTGTTGGTCGCATGCTCCTTTTTCTTGCCCCCGTAAGGGGCGCGGCGATTTGCCATCCTGGCCGCCGTGCTGACGGGATCCAGCGCTCCGTCCGGCCCCAGCTTAGCCTCTCTTCCTTCCTTCAGATAGCCCGATTTCTCCCCTACCTCGTCGCTTTTCATACAACCTCTCCCACAACTTTCTCTGGTCAGCCTCTAATTTCACAGGGTAGAATGCTGACCTTCTTCTCAAGCCAACCACCCCGGATCGGGGCTGAGGGGGGGGGGGGGGGGGACATTGTTCCCTAACCCCTCAGCTCCGGTTCGGGATGGGGTTTTTTTAACAACCTGCTTCATCCCCACCCACATCTTCCTCACATCCCTTTTCCTCTCCTCTTCACAACCTATATTTTTTACGCCGTGTCCAAGGTGGAGCCGCCATGCCGAAGGACTGCCAGGCCACCAGGCGGGAGGGGTGGTCCCGAATGGCGGCGCCTGGCTCTGCCGGGCTTGTAAGCACCTCTCGCAGTGCGGGCAACTGCGAGAGGTGATGAGCTATTGCGTCCCGTAATCAAAAGAGGGTCACCATGCCCATGTATGAAACAAAACAAAAACCCCAACCCCCAACTTCCCCAAAAACATCTACGGAGCCGCCCTCGGGCAGCTCCACCGAGAAAATGGAGGTCCCCCCCCTTGTGCTTGCGCAAGGGACCCTCCATAATTCTTTAACCGGAGAGGAGGCTTACTCCTCTCCTACGCCTACGGGTGTAGGGGACTCCCCCTCACCCCCTTCTCTGGAGGTGCTTTCGGGCACCTCCCTATCTCCAGCGGCAGTCCCTCCTTTGCTTTCTAAGGGGACTGCCAAGAAAGCCAGCAGGCAGCCCATTGCCGACCGCCCCTCGTGCAAGCGGCTCGGTAGGGCAAACCCCCTTAGGGGGGAGAGGGAAGCCAGGCCCCTTCGGTCGCTTCCCTCAAAAGACCTGCTGGCAAGAATTTTGAACCTTGCTGGGGTCAAGGCCTGTGCCTCTCCACACCACCTGACTAGTGACAATACTGCCAAGGGGACCTGCGATGTTCTGGGAGGGGATGGCCAACTGGAGGCCCCTCCTGTGATAGACATGGTCCTTGAGGAGACCCAGCCCCAGACGGTAGGGCCTTCCATGGGGGGGAATTCGGGCTCGGCGCCAAGCACCGAACCCGAATCCGCCCCTATGCAAGGTCCTCCTCAAATGGCTGAGGGCTCCGAGGCAGTAGAAGGAGGGGAGGGATCTCCTCCGACAGGTGCCCCTACGACAACCAGGACCTTCTCCATTTCGGAGAGGGACCTGGCTGAGGCTGGTCCATCTGGCCTGGGGACTTCTGCCGGCGGAGGTGAAAAGCGGGTTCATTCCCCGCCCTCCTCTCCTAAAAAGAAAAAGACTAAAAAGACTCAAAAGACGAAGAAGACTCGGGGCTCCTCTCCATCCGCGGGGGCTGCGGGGACGGATAGGTCTGCTACCACTTTGGTAGGCGACCAAGCCAAGATCGGCACATCCGGCCCCTCTACCCCCTCGTGTGCGGAGCCCCTGACTACGACTAAGACCAAGAATGCACAGGGCGGAGCCTCGATGACATCGGGGCCCCTGATTCAGAGGTTACCTGGCGTTTTCGAGCCCGCTGGCTTCAAACGCTTCCTCGTTATTCGCTCCACTGATGGCACCATGTTGTCCAAGGGCAACATGATCCATCAGAGGAGAGGATTAGCTAGTGCAATTGGTAGAGAGCCGAAGGTAACCCGTTTCTCGGACGGGAGCCTTCTGGCGAATGCGGCGAATCCCGCCGAGGCGGCCAAGATAAGTGCTCTTCGGACACTTCATGGCACCCCGGTGAGTGTGACGCCGCACTCTACCATGAACTTTGTGAAAGGAGTAGTTTATGCGAGGGAACTCGTTGACTACTCCATTGAGGACATCACCCTAGAGCTGGCCGACCATGGGGCGGTCAAGGTCGAACGTGTGATGAGAAAACAGGGAGGGGCCTCGAGACCCACCCCTACACTCTTCGTCACGTTCGACTGTGACAAGCTCCCTGAGTCGGTGCGTGCCGGTTGGTACCGCTACCGCGTGAAGGCATTCGTGCCACTGCCGCGGCGGTGCTATTACTGCCACCGCTTCGGCCATACGAATCGATCATGTAGACGTGCAAAATCGGGGTCACCCGAAGTCTGTGTAAATTGCTCCAAGGTCGCACACGATAAGTCCAAATCGTGTGTGGCCAAGTGTGTCAATTGCGGAGAGCCGCACCCTGCTTCTTCGAAGCAATGTGGTGCATATCTCCTTGAGAAAGAAATCCTGGCCGTTCAGGCCCAGGATCGACTCTCATTCCGCGAGGCAAAGGACTTGGTCCTGGCGCGCCCGGCTCTGCCTGGGACGTCATATGCCTCAATAGTTAGAAAGGCACCCTCTGCTCCTGGCCCATCCAGGCCAACGAGCACGGTTGTTTCCGCGCCCATTCGGAGCCCTTCTGTGGGCTCTACCCAACCTGGGCGCTCCCCTGGTAAAGCTGGCGGCAAAAAGGGTTCATACCCTGCCCCGGCTAAAACCAGGGCTCCCCCCTCTTCCCCCAGCGTGACCGTTTCGCGTAAAGCGAAACGGCCACGCGCCTCCACCGAGTCGTTAGACTCACAGGAGGCAACACCCCTGAAGATGGTCGCTAGGCCATCTTCCGGGGTTCCTAAAGCTGTTCCCCGAAAGGAGGACAGCAACAAAGGAGCTTCGGCCCCTTTGCTCACGCCCCGAGGTGGAGCGAGTGGCTCGGAGACGGTGGTTCCTCGAAAAGAGGGCCCCCCGCCTCCGAAGCCGCAACGCCCGCCTAAAGTTTCGAGGCGGAGGGAGGAAAAGACTCGCATGGCGAGCCCAACCTCCCCCAATAAGTCCTCGAAGGCGACAGCGCCTTCAGCGCTTTGTCCAGCCAACAGCGCCCGGGGTTCTGCCCCCGGGAAGCGTACGGCCATTCCCGTGAGGGTCTTCAATTCGAGGAGGGCCCCCGCGTCTCCTCCGAGCTAGGCCTGGAGGGCATATTCCTTCAATGGAATTGCCGTGGACTCCGGGCCAACTGGGAGGAGCTGCGGAGGCTCGCCTCATCCCGTTCCCCGTTAGCTATTTTTTTGCAGGAGACCATGCTAGGCGCGTGCCCCCTGCCTGCCCTCCCGGGGTATAAGGGTCTTGCGACCCAACCACCGCGGGACGGCCGGGCTGGGGGATGCGCGGTTTACACCCGGCATGATGTCTCCGTTCTTCCTTTCTCTTTAGATACCTCCTTTCAGGCAGTGGCTGTGCAGCTGCACCTGGATAGGAGGTATACTATCATTTCTGCGTACATTCCACCGTCAGCTGACTTCGACGCGGGGGACTTTCGCCGCGTCGTGGCACGGTTGCCGAGGCCCTATCTCTTGCTTGGAGATCTGAACGGCAGGCATCCTCTCTGGGGAGATTACACCATAAATCCCAGGGGACAAGTCCTTGCCGATCTGATCGAAGAGCTTGAGATGGGTGTCCTAAACGTGGATGAGTTTACGCATCACTGTCCGAGAACCGCTTCATTTTCTTGCCTTGACCTATCTTTGTGCTCTTCGGATGCACAGCCTGATTTTGATTGGGGGGTGGTCGATGACCTCCATGGTAGTGATCACTTTCCCATTCAAATATCATTTTCAGGGCAACTGCCGCCTGAGAGACCACCTCGGTGGTGCTTGGCGCGGGCGCGGTGGCCTGCATTTCAGGAAATGACTGAATTCTCTATCTCAGTCAAGGAGTTTAGGTCGGTAGATGAGGCCGTTGAGTTCTTCTCCGGCAACCTCATCGCCGTGGGCCTGACTACTATTCCTAGGACGTCTGGCCGTTTTGCACGCCGACCACTCCCATGGTGGTCGGCCGAGTGTGAGACGGCCCTCAAACAGAAGCGTTATGCCTACATGCGCTATAAGCGCCGCCCGAACGATTTCACCGTCGCTGAATTTCGTCGGGCTAGGGCTAGGTTCCGGTATATTTCGAAGCACGCCCGCCGCTCTTCTTGGCGGGCATACGTGTCTTCACTTAACGGGAAGACCCCTTTAGCTGAGGTGTGGAGGCGAGTCAAAAGGATTCGGGGCAAGTTCTCGCAGGACCCCCCTCCCGTTCTCCAGGAGAATGGGACCGCAATCTCGGACCCCGCGTCCGTGGCGGAATCCTTAGCGACCGCTTTTTCCGCATTCTCTAGCCGTGATGCTGCTCCGCCAGCATTCAATGCACGTCGTGATGTCGCGGAAGGCCGCCGGCTGGACTTTACCTCCAGAGGCGGAGAACCCTTCAACGACAAGTTTACTGTGAGTGAGTTGCGTTCCGCTCTCGCTTCGTGCGCGGACACCGCCCATGGTCCGGACGATGTCCCGTACGCCATGCTTCGACACCTGGGTGAGCGAGGCATGGCCTTTCTATTAGATTTGTTCAACAGGATCTGGGTGGAAGGTCTCCTCCCAGACTCCTGGCGAATCGCTACTGTGCTCGCCTTTCGCAAGCCGGGGAGAGATCACTCTACTCCGACCGGTTTCCGCCCAATCTCTCTAACCTCTTGCGTGTGCAAGTTGATGGAGAAATTGCTAAATGTTAGATTAGCCTATTTCCTGGACAGCGGAGGCCATCTGTCTTCTGCACAGTGCGGCTTCCGTAAGTTCCACTCCACGTCGGATGCTCTGCTCCGACTGGAAAATGCCGTCTGCGAGGCTTTCCTTCGTAGACAGCACTACGCCACGGTGTTTTTTGATCTGGAGAAAGCCTATGATACCGCATGGCGATACGGTATCATGGAGACTCTCCACACGATGGGGGCGAGGGGACGCCTCCCAATGTTTATATCTGAATTTTTGCGAGATCGTCGATTCCGCGTACGGGTGGGGGGGAGCCCTCTCCGGCCCAAAGGAGCAGGAAGAGGGTGTCCCGCAGGGAAGTGTCCTCAGTGTCACACTCTTTGCCCTGAGCATCAACGGCATCACCTCGGTGCTGCCGGAAGATGTTCTCGCTACGCTGTACGTGGACGACCTTTCGATCTCTTTTGGCGCGGCCCAGATGCCAACTCTGGAGCGCCGACTCCAACAGGCATTGAACCGCGTCTCTCGCTATGCCGAAGCGCACAGGTTTCGGTTTTCTTTGGCCAAGACTAAGGTGGTGCACTTCTGCCGCCATCCACGGCTTCACCCCGACCCAGATTTGTTTCTTAATGGGGTGCGCCTGGATGTGGTTGAGTCGCACCGTTTCCTTGGTCTTGTATTCGACCGACGCCTCACCTGGGAGGCTCACATTCGCAGCCTTAGGGTCTCTTGTACCCGCGCCATGGACATTCTCCGTTCCGTGACGTTCAGCGCTTGGGGCGCTGATAGGGCTACCGCCTTACTTTTTTATCGATCCTTTGTTCGCTCGAAGCTCGACTACGGATGCGAGTTTTATGCATCCGCAGCCGAGCGTTTATTGCGGAAGGTGGATTCGATCCACCACACCGGCCTTCGCCTTGCGACCGGTGCCTTCCGCACTTCCCCCATTGAGAGCCTGTTGGTCGATGCTGGGGAGATGCCACTCGCTCTGCGCCGCGTGCAGTGCATCACTCGCGTGTACGCGCGAGCCCGGCGCCTCCCCCAGTCGCCAACAGCTCTCACTGCATCCGCAGCTGATCTCGATGGTGCCTATGCCGCCGAGAGACGCCAGTCATACCCTAAGCCCTTTGGGTTTAGGGCCAGGAAACTCCTTCGAGAGGTAGATATAGCTCTCGGGCCGGTGGCGCCCCTGGTTCTGCCCAGGACGCCACCCTGGAGGGTACCACATTTGGCTATTTGTCGCCACGCCTCTGCTCCCAAAGCTTGTACTGCGCCGGGAGTATTGCGTTCGATCTTTTTGGAGCACACATCGTGTCACGCTGGTACCGTGCCAGTGTATACGGATGGCTCCAAGTCCCAAGAGGGGGTCGGCTTCCACGCCGTATCCCCTCTGTTTGAAGTCAGCGGGGCTCTACCAGGCGCTGCGTCTGTCTTCACGGCCGAGCTGGTGGCAATACACCACTCGGTACGGGAGATTACGCGACGTGCCCGGTTCGGAGACCGGATTGTGATTTATAGCGACTCACAAAGCGCCCTGAGTGCTCTCGGGGCATTGGAATCTCCGCATCCCCTGGTTCGCGAAATCCGTGACGCCACGGTTTTGGCGAGCCGGGCAGATGTCGAGATTATCTTCTGCTGGGTTCCTGGACATGTAGGAATTGCGGGGAATGAGCGCGCCGATGAGGGCGCCAAAGAGTCCGCGAGGACTCTGCGACCGGACCAGCGTTTCGCTCTTCCTCACACCGACTACATGGCAGGAATACGGGCAGCTCTTCGGACTGCTTGGCAAAGAAGATGGGAGACGGTCGAGGGGAACTTAAAGTTGCGTGCCATTGCGCCGCGACTGTTCCCATGGACCTATCCCCCAATGCCGCGGCGGCTTCAGGTTGCTTTCTGTCGTCTTCGAATCGGACACACTCGTGTGACGCATCGTTACTTGGTGGAGCGCTCGCATGTGCCCTATTGCAACGACTGCGTCGTCCCCCAGACTGTTCGGCATATTCTTGTCGAATGTCCCAGTCTGGGTGATCTTCGCGCACGATACCTGTCTCGGTACCGGGATGGGCGGGGTCGCTACCGCCTGTCCCTTGTACTCGGGACGAGTGCGTGCACCATGACTGGTGGACTTATTGACTTTTTGGGGGAGGCCGGCTTTCTCCCCTTTATTTAAGGTTCCTTTTTTTGTTATTGTTTTGTTTTTTGGTTGCACTCTCCTGCACCGGGGTGAGGGGGACCTCCCCCCGCTGCCGGAGATTGCTTCGATTGTTAAGTTTTTCCAATTTATATTGATTGTTAAGTTTTCATATTTTAACTTTAAAGTAGCCTAATTCTAGGCTGTCGTGTTTTTCGGCGACTTATGCCCAAGTGGGTGGTTGCCAGATGGGCTCTAAAAAAAAAAAAAAAAAAAAAAAAAAAATCCTTTTTCTTGCTTGTTTTTTTTTTCTTTTATTTAACCCAGCATTAGGGTATGTTATAGTAAGTTGCCAGATGAGCGCCTCCCCATCTCCCAAATCGCCCTGCCCAACACCCGTAGTTTACCCCCCACCCCCACCCGTCCCAATGAAATACATGATGATCCACTGCTATATATCTTCCACCCATTTCCACTTTCTGTACAAATTTTTTGCTGGATGGATTTTACCACTGGTCTGTGTCTTGGTAGATGGTTTACCACCGTTCTGCACTCCTTTTTTTGGGGGGGGGACTTTTATTTCTCAGTGGGAACATACACATTAACGTGGGATCCGAACCACGAGTATCTACGGCGTATGTCACGGCGATCCAAATCGGATTCCATCCGCCGACTAACCGCACCCGATGTGGCTTACCTTTGTTGTAATCGAAACCGGTGTTTCCACTCGGCAACACCTTAGCCCGGGGGAATTGGTGGATGAGGATTGAGGGGCTGAAGAGGAAGAGAGGGGGATCTTTGCTGGACGATGGTGGGTGCTCCATAATTGCTATCAAGACAGTTGCGCGTCGTGGTGCTTCCAAGTAGTGTCCTTTTGGCTATTCGAGTTATGTACTTTCACATATTCTTTTTCCCCTAATTTGATCACTTTCTTGACGAACCTATTTTTTTTTTAAATCGAGGAATGCCCACGTTGGTTTTGTTTTATTAGAACTATGGCGGTAATTATTGTAAGTGGCCGTTTTTCGATGTTCTTCCAACGGAAGAGGCGAATATGGTGATCGACTTTGCTGCTGCACATTCCTGTACCTGTGACCTCGGGTTGAATCCGAATTGTGATGGTGGCCCTCTTTGTACGACCCCCCCCCCTCCACTCCCACACACCCCAGAAATCTGAGATGTTGTGGAAAGATCGGTTCTATCAGTTCGTGTCATCCTCTTTTTCTTTTTTAACTAACGTTCGTCGCTTCTTTGTTTCTTTTTCTTCCTCATTTTTTTTGCTGGGGCGATTTAGCGTCCCCCGTTGGCTTACAGATTTTCAGTTCTCCATATTAATAAGAATCCGAGTTAAATGGTCCGAAATTTGGATTCGCCGGTTTAGTTGGTTCTAGGTACTCGATCCCTCTTGTCTCTGGCTCCCCGTACCTGCGGTTTGAACTATCTCTGTCACGCTATACTCTGCCCTTTAAATCATTCCTCGATTATATCCCCCGCCCCTTTGATACCCTCTCATGTGTTGGTTGGGAGCGCCAATTTTTTTTTCTAAAGGGGGGGGGGCGTAGCTCCAGTTCAAAAAAATCTGGATGCATCCATAGTCCACCGAGTGAGGGATGTTGATCGCCGCTCCGCGGTCATTTGCCTCCACGGTCACTCATCCGATCCTCCTTCCTCTTCCCGATGGATGCGGGCTCTTCCTCCGAGGTCGAAGGTTAGTCCCGGGCTTAAGTGGGCGGAGTGGATGCGGTGCTTCCCAGTGGGGCCGGCGCTGCTCTCGTTGTCGTTGGTCGTTGCCATGATGAGATCTTTAAACCCGAAACAAGTTCCGGCTTAGGAGTGGGGTTTGGGGGCGGGGACCTTTCTTCCTTATGAGGCGTACTTGCTTTGATTATTAGAGTTTGCTGGTTGATGCCCCCCTCTCCCCCGGTCCAAGTTGTATTAAATGCCTGTCTGTTAGAACTTGCCCCTGGATGTCGATTATATCCATAGTACTTGCCCTTCCCCCATAGTTTTCCTAAAAGGTGACCATTCCCTCGTTGGTTACATTATTTTTATTTGTGAAAATGGCAAGGAACCAAAAAAAGTCTTGGTTTTCCGCGACTTTCCCCTTTCCCTGTCTCGGGGTTGGTCCCCTCTCTGTCTTAATCTCTGTAAGCGTCTTTGAGTTCTACGAGACCCCCCCGCCCTAACCGAGGATTTGTGCTCGTCTAGTCAGGGATTAAGGAAGAGGGCCCCTCCCCTCCATTCCCTACTCCCCATCCTCCTCCATTTTTCTTCTATCCTTTACCCTCCTTTTTCTTTCTTTCCTCCCTCCGTCTTTTGTTCTGTCGGCAAAATACTCGCGACGCGGCCCTCGCCGATGCCGAAAGGAAGCCCCAGGATGAAAGATGGCACCCTGATTAAGAGTGCCAGCCCTTGGCATTGCGTTGAAAGGAAATGTTGATTACATCTGACGCGGCCACACCGTCGGTATTCCCTCGTAGGCATCTTGCGTCACTGGGGGAAAGGGAAGTGGGGGTAAAGCCCCACCACCACTTCGGGGTGGTGGGGAAGGTGCCATATAAAGGAGACTGGTGTGTTGACTACCGGGGGCGCGACATACGGTGGATAGAATGGACACTTTTAATCGAAAATAGATTGGGATTGATAGAAATAGCTGGCATCAGTAATCCAACTTTGTATCAGAAGAGGAAATTATTGTAACCGACGAGGGCAGGTCCATTAAGTGAGAGGGAAAATTAGGGGAGGTACAGAGGTGTTAAGGGGAAATGTGGACAAAGGGTAAGGATGGCAGAGTACATTGGGAGCTGTCCATCGTGAATATTGGGTCTGGAAGGCCGTGTGTTATGTCCCTTGGAGGGATCATTAACTCCCAATTACTGTTGGGCTTCTGAGTGGGGCCTATCGGCTCGAAAGGATCAGGGTGACAATTTTGGACAAGGAAACTTTGAGGTACGATTTGAATGTAATAAAAAAAGGAGCTTTCCAGACACGAATGTCGAAGTAGACTCAGAGATGCGAACACTGGAGTAGACTCATAGATGCGAACATCGAAGTAGACTCGGAGATGCGAGCATCGAAGAGACTTGGGGATGCGAACATCGAAGAGACTTGGAGATGCGAATGTCGAAGTAGAACCGGTAATGTGAACGTCGAAGTTGACTCGTAGATGAGAACGCTGAAATTTATTCGTATATAAGAAAGTTCGAAGTTGACTCTTAGGGTGGAAACTTCGAAGTAGACTCGGTGATGCGAATATCGAATTAGACTAGGAAATGCGAGCATCAAAGTTGACTCGGAAATACAAACGTCGAAGTTGACTCGGAAATACAAACGTCGAAGTTGACTCGGAGATGCGATCTTCGAAGTAGACTCAGAAATGTGAACGTTGAAGTTGACTCGGAGATGCGAATGTCGAAATAGACTCGAAGATTCGAGTCGAAGTAGACTCCGTAGATGCGAATATCGAAGTAGACCGTAGATGCAAACATGGAAGCAAAGTCGTAGAGGTACATTTAGAAGTAGCCTCGTTGGTGCGAACGTCGAAGTAGACTCGGGGAGGAAAACATAGAACATTCGGACATAGAAACATCGAAGTAGAGTCGGATGTGCGAACTTCGAAGTAGACTCGGAGTTGCGAATGTCAAAGTAGACTCCGTAGATGTGCATGTCGAACTAGACCGTAGACGCAAACGTTGAA
This sequence comes from Ceratothoa steindachneri, assembly GCA_963969495.1. Lineage (NCBI taxonomy): Eukaryota > Metazoa > Arthropoda > Malacostraca > Isopoda > Cymothoidae > Ceratothoa > Ceratothoa steindachneri. The sequence goes on from OZ018323.1 coordinate 182,429,590, forward strand.
GTAGACTCGTAGATGCGAACGTCGAAGTAAACTTGTTGATCCGAATAACTCGAAGGTTCGAGTCGAAGTAAAATCGGAGATACAAATGTTGTAGTAGACTTGTAGATGCGAGTGCGAATTCGACTCTTACGGTAAAGTGAACATCGAAGTAGGTAGACTCGCATATGCAAACATAGAATACTCGGATATACGAACATAGAACACTTGGACTTACGAAAATGGAAACCTCGGACAGAGCAACATAGAAAAAGAGAGAAGATAGAAGCAGTTTGGGGGATATGAACATGGAAACATATTCGGAGATACTAACATCCTCGATTCGTACCTATAAGAGTAGATTTGAAGATGCGAAGTTAATATATTTTGTGATTGAGTGATGAGGGGCGAGAAAAGACATCGCACGAACCATTCATTCATCTCTGGCTGATTCGTGCCCCAGAATTCTCGAATGCCAAATGCACGCTTCCCCTCTCCTCACCACTACGTCTACTGAACTCCATAATATTGGCTACACAAAAAACAATCGAAAGTGAGGGTGGGAGGGTATTTGCGGTTCAAACTTCTGAATCCCGTCTCCCCATTTTTATTTAGTGCAGGGGGGGGGCGAAAACAGGTAGAGTTGTGCGCTCCATGTACCTACCGGCTTTTGCAAAAGTTCTGTTACACTTGGGGGGGGGATCTTTCCAGAGGTTTGCGCGTGTGATACAAAAGTTTTATCACACAAACTTAAAGTTCCACTTTTCCAGCACGTGTCATTAAAACGTATTTTCCATTGTGTGCAGGTGTGTCGAGATGGAAATGAAAAAAAAAGCGAGATATCTGCTCTCCTGTGTGGTTCAACGTCAGCCGGATGACCGTTCATAGATTCAGAGAAACTCAGGAACGGGGAAGACCTCAAAGATCGACATCGTTCAGGCAGACCTCAAGTTGTCAATCGTTTGGCTGTGAGAAATGCCTTCGAAAGTGCCCCGAAGCTCAAAACGACAGCGCTCGCGAAGAAGAATATGTCGGTTGGCACAGTGCCCATGGCTGTCAAGGAGAAGGGCGGCAAGAGCTGGAGGTGCGTGGAAAGGCCTCAGCTCACCGACCGTATGCGAGAACAACGTCGGGAGCACTGCCGTTGCCTTCTCAACGACGTGAAGGGTCATGGCATCAATTTTCCTTTTTTTCTGATGAAAAACCTTCACGGTCGATCCAGTCATCAACAAGCAGAACCAAGGCGTGATAAGTTTCGGCCAAGACTTCTCCGAGGTCCGTTACGTGTCCACTACTACGCACCCGCCTCCGTGATGATTCTTTGCAGCGTGGCTTCGAATGGTGAGATGATGACGCCGTTGTGGGTCGCGGCCGATTAGAGGGGACATTTTGTCCACGAAGGTGTTGCCCTGGGTGAGAAAAATAACGAAGAAGCCGGATTACGGCTTTCAGCAGGAGGGTGCCCCGGCAGCGTGCGAAAATGGATGGAATCGAACATGAGCTTCTGGTCGAAAGACTTTTGGCCGCCGCAGTAAACCGACCTCAATCCCCCTCGACTACACTGTGTGGGCGCATGTCGAGGGCAAGGCCTGCAAGGTCTGTCACAGCAACGTCGACGAGCTGAAGTCCTCCGTTAACCCCGTGTGAGCCACCATGAGGAAGGATTTCGTCCGCAACCTGTGCGCGGCCTTCAGGTCTCGCCTGGAGCGCGTGCTCGCCGCTGAGGGCGACAGTCGCCATATGAGCGAATTAAAAAAAAAAAATAACAACTATCCCACCAAACCTCGACGGTTTCCGAATTGGACACACTCGCGGGACGCAACACCATCTGTACCCTTACCACTGTCATCTTCGTCCAAGGGGCCGCTTGAGGCATACTTGTAGCTTACCTTGATCCAAGTGGCCACTTGCTAAGTACTTGTCCTGACCAAACAGACCTATGCAGAGGACTTTCCCTGGTATAAATGGACTCTTGCGGAGAACTTGTCCTATTAAATGTGCACCCTACCGGACGACTTGTCTTGGCCAAAGTAGACTTGCGCCGGGCATCTATTAGTCCAAATAGACCCTTGCTACTTGCAATGGTTCAAATAGACACTTGTTTAGGCATTGGACTTGTCTTTGTACAGGTTAGCACATGTAAAGTAAATGTTTTGGTCCAAGTCTATCCTCGCTGATGACTTGTTTTGTTTCAAGTGGACATTGGGGCATACTTGTCTTGCTCCAAATAGATCCTTGCAGACAATGGACTTGTCTTGTTCCAAATTTGAGGTTGCGGCAGACTTATCATGGTCCAAATGAACCCTACGGTCGACTGGTCTTGGTCCAAGTAAGCCCTTGCGTCGGACTTGTATTAGTCCGACGCAAATGTCCCTTTGAGGCTGAATTATCTTGATCCAAGTGGCCCTTTTGGGCGGACTTGTTTTGGTCCAAGTAGCCTTTGGGGCGGACTTTTTTTGGTCCAAGTGGCTCTTTGGGGCTAACTTGCCTTGGTCCAAGTTGATCCTTGCGGCGGACTTGTCTTGATCCCGTTAGACAAATGTGATGGTTTTGTATCGGTCCAAATGGACCCATACGGAAAACTTGTCCTGATCCACGTTGTCCTTTGGGGGACACTTCTTTTGGCCCATATGGACCATGCGGTGGACGTATCTTGGTCCAGCTGGACTTTGCGGCGGATTTATCTTGGTCCAAGTAGACCTTGCGGCCTACGTCTTTTGTTCCAAGTGAACTTTTGCGGTGGACTACTCATGGTTTAAATGGACCCTTGGGAGGACTTGTCTTGCTCCCGGTGAACCCTTGCGACAGACTTCTCAGCGCTCTTGCCGAGGAATTCTCTTGCACCCTTGCGGCAGACTTGTCTTCGTTCACGTGGGTCCTTACGGCGGACTTATATTAGTCTAATTGGATCCTTGCGGATGACATATATTACTCCAAATGTACCATTGCGTCCCACTTGTTTTGGTGCAAGTGTGCTCTTGCGGATGCTTTGTCTTGGTCCATGTTGGCCCTTGTGGCCTACTTGTTTAGACCTAACTCGACTCTTGCACCGCACTTGTCTTAGTTCAAGTGAACTCCTGTGGCATCCATCTTTTGGTCCAATTTGACCATTGTGGAGCAATTGTATTGGTGCAAATGTATCCTTGCCGAAGACTTGTCTTGGAACCAGTGGACCCTTGTTGCCTACTTGTCTCGGTCACAATAAACCCATGCGGTAGTTTTGTATTTCTCCAAATGGACCCTTGCGGTAGATTTTTCTTGGTTCTGGAAAGTTAACTACCCTTCTTCTGATCCGAGTCAGTCATCCATAAAATCACCCCTTAATGCGTTCGGTCCAGCCATAGTTTTCTCATCATGATTCGTCGCATCATTTCATCATTGCATCGAGAATAAACTCGCATCCTCTGCCCCGCGTCCCCATTACATATGTGTATGTAGAGTAAAATTGTATAGTGAAATGGACGTAAATGTTCGTTTTTCTTAACTGATATTATCTGATATACAGGTTACGTTAGACATTAAACTTTTCCGTATGGAAAAGTGGTTGGTGTTTTTTTCCTTAGTTTCATTTACCTTTTGTCATTTCTCAACCTCGATTCCCACCAATTTTGGAGTTTTTCTTTGTCACCTTTCCCTATCGCGGGAAGAGAAGAAGGAAAAAAAAGGGTAGACGTATTGTGTGGGGAAGGAAACAAGGGTGTAATGAGTACTATAAAACCACACCACCCGAAAATGTTTGAATAGGACTTCATTTGACCCTCTCTCCCCATGTTACCATTTGTAAAAATGTTCAAAACTGGTACTTTCCCCCTCGTACTGAAGTCATCTGAAGGCGTTGGAAACGTCTGTAAAATCCACATTTTCATTAAAATTAAAAGCCGTGTTAAGCGTCGTACTAGTTGTTTTTTCCTGTCGTATTTGATTTGGTTTTAATGAAATTTGCAGTAAGTCGCAAGGGGATGTCTTTAATTGACTTTGGGGGTGATTTTGGCATTCAATTAATGAGCTTATTTCCTGCCAGTTGGAATGCATTCGATTTTTTTTCCTTTGATTGGGCTGGATTTCCTAAATATATTTTCATTTTCAACAATGGCCAGTACTTGGCCTGTAGTTCTTCCATGTTGGTGGGGGAAAAGTGGATGGCGGTTATGTTGACACGACGAGGGGCTTATGCGCTTTACGCCAACCAAAGCTGTGTTAATCCGAGAGTTTTCATACGAACTTATCGTCTCCCCTTTTTTACAGATTTTGCGATAAATCGGGGATTATAACCGTAAAAAAGTTTGAACAAACTGTAGAACTTTCTCCCTCGCCAATCCATCGCTGGGCCTTGTTTCTCAACTTTTTCCTAACGAGGGCTTTAAATGGGAGAGAAGTAAGGGAAAATGTGTTGGAAGATACGAGAGTGGATGAAGAAAAGAAAAACTAAGCAAGAAATAGAAGGATAAAGAGGATGCGCTAGATAATTGGTCCAACCAAATAGGTTGGGAAGATTTGCTCATCGTAAATATGAATAGGAATCGACGAAAGCATGTGGAGAAATGGGGAGGTGCCCGAGGTATTTACAGCTCTAGTTTATGGGGCTGTGTGCTGAAGATTGTTGATCGAAATGAGAATTTTCGCGCTTAACTTCACTAATATGGCATTTTTTACGATCGCCATCAAAGGTGACAAAATCGCGTGTTTTTGCGGCGTAGAAATCCGCGTAAAGCATAAATTGACCTGCTTTTAAATAACCAACGGTGAATAGCCGTTTTGATGGCATCTTTAATGCCTATTTCGATTTGTGGGGAACCTGCACGAATGCTTAGTCCCCCCCTCCCCCCCGACTCCTTTTTCTCGGTAGGCTGTTGATTTGTAGTTAAAGTTTGATTATGAAAAGTAAGTGAATTGGGCTTGGGGTTGACGGCGATGTGACGTCATTTTAAGGGGGCCATTTAGGTGTCGAGCTCCTTTCGTTCACTAGGGATCTGGCCCGGAATGTGTCTTTGTAACGAGGACATTAAGGGGGATGGCCTTTTCGGTCACTGGGTTGATCGTCGTTCCCGCTCTACGCCCCCAGCCCCCTGCGTCTCTCTAAACCGCCAGGTCCATATGGGGAATTGGTGTTCTTATCCATAATGCCTGTTTAGCATAAGAACGGCGTTTTTGCCGAGGAAGGAAGGGGCGGGATGCCACTGGGAGCGGAGTTTCCTCCCATCCAATCTTTGTTTGTTGATTTTAGAAACATCGTATCGAAGTTGCGTTTTATTGTATTTGCTTTGTCAGGCCCTTTTATATGTTGAGTCGGTGAGTTAGGCTAGTTTCGTTTGGTGAAATTGGTTTAAGTATTAACTTGTTGATTACAAATAGAATTTACATCGGAACGCAAGACAGTGAGTATTCTCTTTTGATAGGAGAGAAGCCCTAAATTTGTTTCTCATAAAAGGCTCGTCATTGATAAAAGATTGTCTTTGTTATATGAGCAAGTCATAAAGTTTAGCAAGTCATAAAGAATTTGTTTATGGATGTTATAGGTATTCCATTCTCGACCCAGTATTTAAGGGTGATGAGGTTTGCAGATCACTTGAAGAAGCTGGACGTCTGTCAATTGGAATATCTAGACGTAAAGATATATTAACTGAAGAAATTGGACACCTGTGCAAAATCACTAAACTAGCCTACTAGCATGCTACTATGTTGCTCGGGTTTAGGCACAGGCACCACCGCACAATAAGGCTGCTGGTCCCACACATTCGTGTCACAAAATGCAAGGGGTGTATTTTCTGCATTGCGTTAATGCCATAGAAATTTATGTATAGGAAAATCAATTTATGGTTCGCAGTGCTATTTGATCCACGTTTGCTTATGTACCCTTTGTTAATCCCTGAGCATTCGTTATTATTTTTTCGTATCTATTTATCTAGCATTTTCTTTCATTTGTTTTTCCCTCTCCCCATTCTGTATCCATCAGTGTACAGTCTACAACAGAACCTAACCTAGCTTCTGTTCCAGACTATGCGCTAAAAGAGAATGTTTCTAGAGCGGAGACTAATAAAAGAGCATCTAGAAATCAAAGTGGCTCATTTTCGAATGTTTGTTATTGAGTGGACCTAAACTTTGAAGTTAAATTCTTTTGTTTTTATTTTGAAAATCACGCTAAGCAGATATGTTAATTGGTGCTGTTTGTTTTGCTTGTAAAAGTTCAGAATTGTGGCACGGGCCTAGGTTTTAAGTCCCCGATGCCAAAATGAGGACTTGCTTTTCGGGGCATGCATGCATTTTCACTTCCTTTAACTTGATTACTTCAGGATTCGCTCTTCTTCTCAAGCTTTCGGCCGAGAGATTGGATTCGTTTGGATTCGGTTTATTTAGATAAAAATATCACCGTTTGACAGAACCTGTTTGCAACAACTGAAGCCCCCGGGTCCCGAGACTAGTTCCAGGTCTCTGATGCCGCCTGGCATCAGAGACCTGGATCTCCGTCGGGGTTGTGACAAGTAGTCGGCGTCCATCTCGCGTTGCCGTGGGATGACGCGCGTCGGTGCTGCTGAGGCATCTTTCTTCGCCTCCGCCACGCTCGGAATGATTCTTGCCCTGGTTGGTCCTGATCGGGCCTTCGGTTTGGATTGGAGGGTAGGCACCCGTGGATATATGGGTGTTTGTAGGAAAAGAAAAGAAACAGCAAGTGGGAGAAGGAAGTGTTGGAAGAGGAATCGTGGCGTCCTAGGGTGGAACTCTTTTTAGTCGCGTGCGAGTCTAATCGCAAGCGATTCTACATCTCGCCATGTCGGTCGGTCGGTCTCCGTTTTGCTTTTGTTTTTTTTTAATAACATCATAACTATTTGGCCGAATCTAACGAAATTTGAAACCCTTTCGAATGATATAATTGTCAAAGTCTTCCTAAGGTTAGCCCGTGAATTACCTTGTTTTGACAATGACATCATAACTATTCGGCCGATACTCTGCTAGACTAGAGTAATTTTTTTTATTACCTTTTTTCGAAAAATCCGTGCAGGGAAGCGAATCGCTTTCCTGCACGGATTTTTCGAAAAAAAGTAATAAAAATATTACTGCAAGGAAAAATTATTCCGTTTTCTCTTTCAATTGTGGTTTAATGGATTCATTTCCATCATTCTCTCGGGCTACTTTGAGAGATATATGCATATATATATATATATATATATATATATATATATATATATATATATATATATATATATATATATATATATATAGCGTATGTGGTTTCTTCTTTTTGTTTTTTCTGATCTGTACGCTATTTATAGACTTTTGTAACATTTGCATTCTCAGTATTCGACTGAAGAGGGTATGATAAACTACATACTACTGAAATTAGTCTCTTAAATTAAACTTTTGTCTCCTATACAGTGGTCTCACTATCATATACCATAACTCGCCATTGAGTTCTTTTACTTATATATATATATATATATATATATATATATATATATATATATATATATATAATATGCCAGACATGGAATTAGCTACCTGTAACGGTAGTTAATAGTACCAGTTTTGAGTAATTTAAGGCTCGACTTGACCGAATACTGTTTAGGTCGTAATAAATTGTATACAGATTGGGAGCACATCTCAAGTAACATCATTATCGTCGAAATTGCCCGTTGCCTTCCTTCCTTTCATCGGCACAATCAGAGGTTACCTTTTCCGTGCTCGCTGAGACGGGTAGGAGAGGGGGTTGGGGGGAGATTTTCCATATGTACTTTTCTTTGCCACTTCCCTTTATCCCCTCCCTCAAGTGCCTTTACCCCTCCCACAAGTATTTTTACCCCCCCCCCCCCCGCCCGTTTTATTTAAATGATGTTCCCGACATCAGAAATTCCCGAACCAAAATTTTCTTTCTCGCATCGTTGCTCTGATTTGGCTGTGAAAGGAAGTGACACATCAGTGCATGGTACAAGGGGTGGGGGTGTGGGGCGGGGGGGACTATTTGTTGTAGCAGGTGTTGCCACCCGCACTTGGAGGGTTATGTGTTCACTTTTCTATTGCCGTTGTGCCTTCCTCCCGCTATGATTGGTCCGATGGTGTAAAATTGAATTTTTCACTAACTATAATTTAAGAAGGGGATTTTTTGAGTCTGAATAATAATTTCATCTTAGTTTGGTTATGACTTATGTTTTTTAGCAAAGTTATTTCTAATAATTCTTTAATAATATCAAAAACCAAAATGGTGAAGTTCAGAAATAAATATAAGTATCGAAATTTTGTGACTTTTTTAAAACCCAAAGAATTAAAAATGGTGAAGTTCATAAAATTTATTTTTATATATCTTCTTCTTCTATATCTATTCTATAACTCTATATTTTAGCAACGTGATATTTTGAAAGGAGGGAAATTTAGTTTAGAGTTCCCTTTTAAAATTATTATAATTGGCAAAGTTCAGAAAATTTAGAAAAATTTAACCATGGCTGCTTTTTTTTAGATTTTAGATTTTAATCTTAGTAGCGAAGCGCAAGCTCCCCCCGTATGGGGAGGAGTGGCGAAACCATTGCCTGGTTTATCTATATTTTTTTTCGTTCTGCCTGGTATTTTTCCATAGTACTTCCTATTAGCTGACTAGCCCTGCCAATCCTTATCGTTTACTTATATGGATAGTTCTTATCTAATTATAAGTTGAAGATCAACGAGAGACTTTTCTCAAAATGTGGTGAAGTTAGGGAAAGAAAAAATATGCGTAAAGTACCCCACCCTAGTGGATTAATTGGGACGTTTTATGAACGCGTCTTAAATACTATTTCATTGTTGTAGTTCTTGGTTAGGTTAGACGAGTTTCGATTCAAAGTGGGAGGGGCAGCCCCTAAATGAATCCTTGAATGGACTTGGGCCCTCGTCTTACAAAAGGAAGCTTTGATACCCCCCCATCCTCCTTGCGAAGATATAGCACTCGCGTGTTTGACGCTACAATACGGGGCGGGGTGACTTGGCTCGTTTTTGAATTAATGATAAAGATGGAAAATAGGCAGGTTTGTTGTGTCCCTGAGTATCGTGTTGGACGCGAGGAACCGCGGAAGTCCACTGGCATCATAGTGACTGGGATACTGTAACACACATACAGTCCTGATGTGCTCGATAGAGGCAAGAATCACGTCTATGTGGGTAGGAAATGAGAGTTTGAAGAGTGTTTAAGATGGCTACTTCCCTATGAGAGGTGCACTGCCGTATCTCGAAGCACAACTGGGTGTTTGAGGTGTATTTACAAGCGGTTTCAAATACATTAATCGTGGGATTGGCGACTTGGGCTTACGCCGTAAAATGAATGTATATAAAATGCGCGTATATAATTCTTTCCCCGGAAAATGGCATAAATCTCACCGCTTAGGGATGAGAAAAAGTAATTACGCGGCAGCATTTGCATAAACAGACTGTGACGAGGGAGGTTGTGGAAGCAGGAACGCGGGAGAGGCCAAAAGGCAATCCCTGTGACACGCCGTAGGTTCCGGGGAAGACATTTAGATGGGTCCCCCGACGGCTACCATGAAATTAGATCGGGCGTTGCGCAGCGCGTCGCGTCATTCAATGGAGTCGCTGCTTTGTTGCGAGCTAATTGTGCAGAGGGCGGCACGCATCTGAGGCTGCCTAGTTTTCTACTTCTGAGGCTGCTAGATTCTGTCGTAGAGATTCGTAGTGTCGAGGGGGGGGGGGCGATTAGTCGCTAGGGAGGCAGAGAAGTTTGGAAATTGTTGTGGATATTGAAAAGAATTTGACCGATAAAAGGTTTGGTGTAACATAACATTTGGATACAAACAACCAACAGAGCCTGTTATAGGCCATACCAAACTTGTCTCCCATCACCCCAACCATCACACACCTAGCCACAATCCCTATAACCCAGCCATACATACATCCTATTTCATGGCGTATAGCATTCAGATGAAATGTATATCTTCGATGAAATTCAAATTTGCGCCTTTTGAGTGTTATTTGAATGTTTAGCTCGAAAGGATTTAAGTATTAGGAATAAGCAAGTCCAGGTTCCTGGATTTGAGCTTATTTTGTTCCCTTTTAAAAAAATTGCAATTTTACCTCTTAGTTTTCATGCTTTTGCGATAAAAGATGCGTTTTCACATTTTTTTAAACCTTCAGTTGGTCTTTTCAGTTTCGTAGATCGTCAGTTTAAGGTCCTTTTTTTTTGTTGGCCGATTCTTTACGAGGAACTTTTTCGGCTGAGATTGTGTCATTGAACTCATTTGCAAATGGATCTCGCTTAAAGGAAAGGAAATGATTTCGGAGAAGTTCGAATTTATTTGCTACACTCGATATTGTCGGTGAGAGAAGTGCTTGTCTTCTCTTGTCTGGGGCTCCGAGACTCATTTAATTTATGGTAATTTGTGCACTCGCAAGATTTAGTTTCTGAAAAAAAAAATTGATTCCACCGTTTTGCCATTTATGGTTCATGCTGTTTACTCTTCTAGTTCAGACCTTTTTTATTCATCTGTCTGTTCTCGTCCTCATACTTTTTCTAGAGGTGGATACATTCCTACGATAAGCCATCGGTTTCCACATTTTAAGTAAAAGGTCGTTCTTTCGCCATGGCCTCCGCCCGTGACTTACTGAGCTGTGTGTATGTGTGTTTGTGTGTGTCTCTCTGTGATACGATACTTTAGTTTTTTCTTTATACAGTAACAGAAAAGTATTTATGAGTGTACGTGACTCCCCCTCTCCCCTCTTTCCATCTGGTATCCCGTTCTGTTCAAACTCCGATTTTTATCGATTTAGACGTCGAGAACATTTTTATTCCTTCGCCTTTACGAGGAAAAAAATCTTTGGATTTTCGATATTAAATCTTTTCTCCTCTTTTTTTTTCAATCCTCGCCAATTTGAAGATGAGGGAGGGCCGGGTGTTCTCGTCAATCGCTCGGTAAAAGGCTGACTCTACCAAAATTTAGATTTTCTCACGATTCCGCATTGAATTCGATCTAAGGGGATGATGTATGGGTAAGCGGCAGCGAAGGGTCGGTGTATCTTTTAGTACTCGTAGTGTTGTGCACCAACCATATTTCGGGGGATTGTCGGGTACTGTTTCAGACCTGTTTTTGTTCACTACCTCATGTTTTTGTTTCGCCTCTCTCCATGCTAGGGAAATTGACTGCTTATCTCTATTGGGTATATCAGTCTCTAGGATTATTATTACTATTGCTCTCTCTATCTCTCTCATTCTCTCTCTCTCTCATGTGCTCCATGTATGTTTCTCTCTCTTCAGAGAGAGAGAGTGTTAATGTAATGGGTATTTAGCTGGCTTAGTGAGGATTTGTGGTGATTAAACCATGTTTTGGAGAAGCCCGATCCATTCATAACTTTATTTTAGTTCCGTTTTAGCGGCTTATTTATTTCGCGATTTAATCTCTCCCCAATGAAATTTAAAATCGGGCTAATAATTTCAGTTGAAATTGAGATTAAGGTGAAAGTAATAGTTAAAAGTAATCGCTTGATTGTTATCTAATGCGTTGCTTCATCGAAAAGTTAATTAAACTTATAGTTGGGAATTATTTCATAATTACTTCTATTGTTTGGGGATTTCGATTGTCTTATTCATTCCCAACGATGCGCAGCAGTAAAGTACGATGGGGTTCATGAAATCGCGCCCCCGTTTGGGTTATTACCTCTTCGCATTTGGGCTTGAGCCACACCATGGGGTTCAAATTCGTGCTCATGAATGTTTTCTCCTTAAGGCGTCTTTCCTGTTTCCTGTAGGATGCGGAGAGGCTTGAGAGACTTGCGGACCGCACCCTCTTGGTACCCGATCACTTCAAAAAGTGTGCTCAACTATTATTCCTTCCACACTTTTTCATTTTTCCCTCTTTGGTTTACTTGCTTTTACATACATAATATTGAGACCCCAACTGAAGGGTTAGTGCATTTTATTACCACCATTTATCCTCCTACCCTCATTTTTTTCGGCGGGGGGGGGGTGAGAAGAGCCCTATAACACATTTCCGGAGATATCAAGAGAGAGGTTGCGTATGGAAATTAGGTTTGTCCTTAATTAACTAAGTATGAGTCTATTTAAGCGGGGATTGGATTTTTGGATTTAAATTATCCCTCAGTATGACTTCAGTCTTGATTTTTTTCCTTGGAAGAGAGAGGGAGGGAAGGAGGGAGGTTGTATTACTCGTAGATACCAGTTTAAGACAAAGAAGCTGATTGTACTTATTGATGTGAGGAAATTCTACTTCATTCAATAGAATCATTAATGCCTGAAATGAGTTTCCACTCTTGAAAAGTATGTAGATTGAGCAAGTATTTAGGTTAGCATTTAGTTAGTCTCGATTAATTTGACATTGGACTGAGGATATATATATATATATATATATATATATATATATATATATATATATATATATATGTGTGTGTGTGTGTGTGTATATATCTCTCAAAGTAGCACGAGAGAATGATTTTTCGAAAAAAGGTAATAAAAATATTACTGCAAGGAAAAATTATTCCGTTTTCTCTTTCAATGTGGTTTAATGGATTCATATATATATATATATATATATATATATATATATATATATATATATATATATATATAACACATTGCAATGCATCTCTTTTATGTTTATTCTAATTTACTGTCACATAAAATTGAAAAGTCGCTAAACATTTCAATGTTTTGTTTGCTAAATGCTTTTTAACGATGGAAAAAATTCAGAGACAAATTGTCTGGAAAAATTGTAACTGGATACATGTTTTAGGGAAAGAAAGCACAACTGAGCTTAACCGCATTTATTCTAAGCTTCTTCTTCAGAGTTGGAGGTGAATAAGAGAAAGATGTATTTTAGGAAATTTACAAGGGGTAAGAGAGAAATAGAGGAGTGTGTGAAGTGGGATTGCCAGGTGATTGGCTTGTCTGTTTTGTCCAATTTTGTTTTTCTTGCTTAATTGCCTGTTTTTCGTAGATTTTATGTTCTCTGTTTTTATCATAGCTTTATGTCGCTTTTGTATTTTCAGCAATGTTCATGTATTCCTTTTCCGCCTTTTTTTCTCTTTTTTTTAAATATTCCCTTATTTTGCTCTATAGTATTTATCGTTAACTTAGTCTACTTCATATTTTCTTGATCTTTATATTGTGTATGTTAGTTTTCCTTCTTTAGTGTTTCGATGACCTCTCGTTTACCTAGTAACTAGTGGTATTACTTTTTGTTCTATTACTGTCATAACACTCGACAAATCGCCCTCGATTTGTTTCCTGGCGCAGAGTTTTACCGAGATATTTTGCCAGATCTTCTTGGCTCTCGCTTGCGGCCCCTTATTGATTGCTGGCAACTTTGTCATCCTATGCAATCTTTCCCCGGCAATTCTATCATTTCCTCGGATCTTGGTGATTAATCTGGTGGCTTTATTTTGTACCATCTGAAATTGAAGTAGTATTTCTTGATATTTAGAGCCGCTTCGATGAGCATTAGGTAGATTTTTCTTTTGTTTTCAAGTTTGAAACGACCGAATATGAATAGTCTGTGCGGTTGTTTTCCTCGGGTTACAGTTTCTTTTTCCTGCACATTGTATACTGATTTATGTTCTTTTTAACCCCAATGCTGTTGCTTATGTTTATGGGCAAGCTTCCCCCAGCTTAATTTTGGGTTCAACTTTTTTCCTATTGCGATTATATTAAATTTGTTAATGTTTGTTTTAATTTTCCATTTCCGCTCATATTGAATTATTTGGTATATTTCTCTAGCTGTTCTTAATGCTAGGTAGGTTCTGTTTAGTTGCGGTATAGATTTGCTTATGCCATCTGCGAATTGACGTTAGGTGGTTTGGTGTTAGATGGGTTCGGGTAGATCGTAGGTGTGTATCGCATAAAGAACAGGGGATAAAAATCTTCCTTCGGGTAAACCCTCCTTTAGAGGGAATGTCGCGCCGAGGGGGTTTCCAATTTTGATGTAAACAATTCGGTCGTTGCTGAAATTGGATAGGAATCTTACGAACTTGTCCAGCAGACCGATTCTAGTTAATTTGTACTTTATTCCGACGCGCCAGACTTTATCGAAAACCTTCACGTCCATTGTCACCGGGTCCCACATTTGGCTTGTGACCTAGTGTATTGTGTGATCCCCTCGGTTAGTAACACTAAGGCTATTTCTGTTCACATCTTATTTCTGAATCCAAACTTCTGCTCATTATAAAGGTCATTTCCCTCTATATATTCCCCCAAACGACTGCATATCATTTTTCCCGAGAGTTTTCCCGAAAAAACTCAGCTGGGAAATTGGCCTATAATTAGCCCCTTGTGTCTTGGGGTTCCGTGGCTTGGCTACAATAATCATCGTTGCCTTTTCAAATGCTGTAGTGAAGTAACATGTTCCATGGTGCGTTACAAGGTTGACTATGGCTTTGTTTACCTCTCTAGGAATTAAGGATTATTTTTCGTTAAATTTTATGGCCCGGCTGTTTTTAGTCTAAACGATTCTCCCAAACTAATGAATTATTCGGTGGTGATCCTTACAATGTGCGGATCTAGTTCCTCTTCTGAGTATGCTACTATAAGTGAAGGGTAAGTTAGGGTATGTTTGTTTAATTCTTCCATTATGTCTTGAATGCATAGTCGTATTCTTATTAACCTCTTGAAATGTTGAAAACGTGGGCATGGAAGAGGGATTTTTTTTTTGTTTGTGTGTGTGTGTAGCTATTATTTTGTTTATGAATTTTGATTTTCTTTTGTTCGAGGTCCGACTCTGCAAGTATTTATTGGGGTTAAGAAACGTTTGGGATTTGCATCTTCCCCCAAGTGTTAGATGTTTCTGTCCCATTTTTTCATTGTTGTGGTTAATAATGTATCTGTTAAGCTCGGCTTGTAGTTCGGTTCTTCTCCTATTTATCCCGGGTTTGTTCCTGTTGTCAATCCTCTCGTTATTATTTTTTTTTATTTCTGCCGTTGTTCGTATCATACCCGCAGTCCAAACTGGTGCAGATATAGTTTTACACTCTTCTTGGGACCCTTTTCTTCTCTGACTTTTGGATGCTTGCTATTATTTTGTTAATTTCCTCTTCTATGTCTTCTGTTTTTTTTCTTCTCGTAGTTTATCGGAATAATAGATTGAAGGTCCTCTTTGTGCATTGTCCTCCAGTCTGATTTTCATTGTCCTTTATATTTCCATTTTTTTTTATCTAAAATCGATTAATTGAAATAATTGCCATGATGTTATGATCTGATGGGAATGGTAGTCCGGAAGTATATCCGGCAAGTATTGCCCTATTCCAAATGAGGTAGCTATTGGTTAGGAGTATGTCTGCTCTTGTAGTTGCTCTTGCAGAAATATAGGTAGGGATTCCGGGGAGATTATTTCAATAATCCCACGTTGGGTCTGTGTTTCCAGATTCTTGCCTATTTGGTTTGAGCTTCCAGTGTATTCTGAGAGGTTCAAGCATTGAAAATTGCAGGTGTGTGTCGATTGAAATACTGTAGGAAGTTATTCATGGCGAATAATTTTTCTTGTAGGGTTGATATAATCCCCATTATAGTTAACTTCCCGATTAGTGTCTCTAATTTTACTTTTGCAAAAGATTCATCAAGGTTTTTCATTTCCTCCTGAGCATTATTCTTCTTTATAGCTATATTTATGCCCTCGTGCCCTCCCCCCCCCCCGAGATGTTTATGGTGTAAATGTAGTAGTCCGTTATTTTTAATTGCTCGTGTAATGTTTGTCCGTGTTCACACATTATTATCACATGCGGATCTTTGTTTCTTATATCATTTAAGAAGTTAGCGCCTTTGTTTGTTCAGCTGTCGATGTTAATTTCAATTATTATTTTTTTTTTTATTTTATTCGCTATTTTGATTCGGAGTCGCGTTCCATTCTCGAAGCAGTTGAAAGCATCGTATTTTTTAAATCTGTGGTAATTGTCGTGGGGAATGTTGATAGTGCCCTTAAGGAGCTTTAGTTTTATTTTGTATAGTATTTTCTGAGTCATAAGTCCATTTATATATATCGTTTTATAATCCTTTAATTGTTGCGAAACTCTTAAGCTCAAAATCTTTCCCATCATATTTTATTTCTTACCTTTTGTTTTTACGTCCTTGTTCGGTGGCTTTGCCGTTTCTATGTTTTTGCCCTTCTCCATCCACTCCCTTCTTATGGGGCGGGTTGCTTCAGTTTCCTATTATCTCTTTCTTTTCTTTTTCATGTTTAGTGACTATGTCAATGTTTGTTTCTGTGTTGATAGTTTTTTCCTCTTGCGGTTGCATTTTGACTTCTGTTTGCAAGGTGGTTCATCATCTTCTATCTTACGAGTGATAATTTCTGTTGAAGGGGGTGTGTGGAAAGCGAGTATTTTATTTAGCCCGTTCTTTGCTTATAAGTTGTTCAACTCAGCAACTGTATCCAATTCCTGGCACCTCTTCCCAAAGAGGACCGGCCCATGGTGCCCTCGGGCTCACCATCGATTGTCATACTGACCTTTATGTATATTTCATTTTCCGGTCGGGATCCGCCTGGATAAAGGCAGGTTGAACAACAACTACTACCGTACCCAATTTTTCAAGATTCGTGTGCCAGTAAATTATATGACATCTCAATGTTTTATTTTTTTTACTTTTTTTTTTAGTTTGTCTTTTCTTGCTTGTATCATCTTTTTCCTTTGGGGACACTCCATAGCTAGGGTTTGGGGTGGGGGTGGGGGCGCCGCAACTTACACATTTCTTCTAGTGGTTCCTGCAATCTGCCGTGATATGGCCTTCGTAAGACCATTTCTAGCATATCATGCCAATTGATGCTAAGGTTTTAGCTGTATGGTCGTGAGATGGTAGCGTCTATAAGATTGGAACGTATAGTATTCTTCAACTTGGATTGTTCCGGCGCTCTTGCCGGGTAGAAACTCATTAGGCTTGTGGGGTGCCTTCCGGGCGACTTCTGAGTCCTTAAAGATAATTTCTAGTAGGGATCCGCTGTTTCTCAGTTTTCTTACTTGTTTATTTTATTTTTGTCCACTACTGTTTCTTTTTGGCTCTCGCTGGGCTACATGGAGTGTTTTATTTTAAAGTACGAGTACTCTACAAAGCGTCAAGCGGATTAAGATTGCTTATGATATTAAACCAACCTAGGACAGTTATATTCCACTCAGTGTACCCTGGGATAGCAAAACAATGCTTGATATTACAGGGGATGCTAATGAAGTTGTGGCCAGATCAGCTATTCTAGTCATGGGTGGAGGGGGAGCTTCTCGGAATACCTAAACCTGTTTCGGAATGAGGTCTAGCTATTGCAGAAGCTGTTCTAGAAAGCCTAAAATATGAAGGTTTGATAAATAATATTCACACAATGTGTTTTGACACTACAGCTTGCATTACTGGACAAAAACTAGGTGCTTGCATTGGCTATAGATAATAGGCCTAAAAGAAGCCTCCTTCATTTCGCATACTGACACCACATCAAGGAAATTATAACATCAGATGTATACCAAGCATGTTATGGTGTTTCAACAGGTCCAGAAATATGCCTCTTTGAACCGTTCAAGAATGCATGGAAGAAAATAGATTTCTATGTTAGGAAACTTGAACTGGCAGTAGTAAATCAGAAATAATTCAATTTTATGTGGAGCAGTTAAATAAAAGTGATCCAACAGCGGATTATAGAAAGCCTGTATAATTAGCATATGTTTATTTGAGAGGCAATGCATCAAGAGAAGGGCGCTTTAGATAACCTGGTGACCTGGAGCTTGTATAAGGCCAGATGGATGGCACGAGCGATTTAAGCAATTAAACTGGTCTTGTTCTACTCTCAGCTCCATAAAATCATGAATTTAATTCAGTGAAATGTTTGGGGGATTTTCATGTCAGATTTCCTGTGTACTAAACTGCTTTTTAGCATCCATTCGCATCGGCTGCGTCAAGAATTGATTTTTGAACTATTTAAACATTAGCTTCAGCATTTTGAGGATAAGGAACTTAAAAAAAAGTTGCTTCGAGAGCTTTGTGCCGGTATTTGTGGCACCTCAGTGAAGAAGTAGTGTCGCTTGCATATGTTGACGATGAATTAACGTCAGAAGAGAAACGAGATGTGATTGAAGCCTCGAATAAGGCAGAATTCGACATTTAAAAAAAAAAAAAGTTTAACGTCCTCTGTCACCCTTTTGTTGAATCTATGCTGGCGCAGAAAAGATAATGGGAGATTTAAAAAAAGGTGCAAAATACCACCCGAGAGAGAGAGAGAGAGAGAGAGAGAGAGAGAGAGAGAGAGAGAGAGAACACCAGTTTCTCTCGGGGCACTGCGATCGGGAAGGTGCGGCGCCAGGTGTAACACTCTACAAAGACCGTTCCCTTGTTCAAGGGAGGAATTTGTTCTCCTGGTGGACTTTTCCTTATATTTCTTGTTAGCCTTTTCGCTATTCATGCTCTCATTCATCTGTCTTCCCTTCTCCTCCTTCCCCCGTTTAATTTACTTGTCTGTGTGTAGGGGGGGGGGATTGCGCAAATTAACCTCCCATTCTCCGTGGTCATCCACCCAATATCCTCTCAATTTACAATACCTTTCCTTGGCGGAAGACCGAGCGTCATTTAGGGTGGGTGGGGTTAACGAGCTGGGGGGATGCTGCATGCGCCGGAGGGACGGGCTAAGGGTGGGTTAATTACTTAATTAAGTCGCCCGTTCCTTTTATCTTGGACGATGTCGCATAATCGCGTAATGAAATTTACATAAAGATCAGAATAACATTCGCCAGCAAGCCTGGAGGGAGAAGCCCCCGGAACAGCGGCAAGGGGTAGTCTCATAACGCATGATTTAATAGCGGAAATTGAATCACGATAAAGTTATTTCCTCTCATTATCCGTTCCATTTAGGGCCCTTGGACTGCAAAATTATTTATTGTTTCCCTCGTTGGTCGTAAATTTGTTTAAAATTAAATTAATTAAATGGAGTCGGTATTAGCTAGATCCATTGGCCGTTTTTATTATAATTTTCTAAGCTTTCTGTAATAAAGGAAAGAGTAAAGCTTTAGTTTTGAATTGCTTTTTATGGGTTGGATTACTCTGTTTTTCATTTGTATTATATGGTTGGCCCAAAAGTCCTGACTGACTTAAGAAGCGGAAAGTAAACAACATTCACTTTTCCTGTGACCCCGTTGGATTACACCGTTTTTCATTTTTATTAATATATTAACAATAGAAGGCCCTTTCGAAGGGGTTTTAACGCCCTCATTCACCCCTAAATGTTGGGGTTTAGGGGGGGGGGTTGAAACATCAACGAACAAATTTGTACGGGTTCTCAAAAGTACCCACCCCTTTCCTTCACCTTGTAGAGAAACCTTAAATTGGCGTAAGATTTACATAGACGTTGGCACCGACTGAATGAATCGGATCCGAGGTCTCCTCGTTCATTGTCGAATATTTGATGGCGCCGCAGCTCTCGACGCCTCTGTAGTTTTGCTTATTACGTGCGTCCCCAGTCGTACTCTTTGCCTCGTATCGTCCCCCCCACCGGGGTCATAAATGGGCGTAAGTAGGTGAGGTAGGTACTTCACTCGAGGTGGCGCCCAATAAATTACCCAAATTGCCCGCTCTTCATAATTTACCAGCTTTTTGGCGAGTCATGAGGTGGACGTCTGTTGCCTTGCGCCTGTTTTTAGGCGTCTGCCAATTCGTACCTTTTCCCCTCTGTTCTTTGTACTCACAGGTTTAGAGTCACCCCCTGGAGCCAGAATTTAGGGCTGACGAAGTGGTATTGCAGGCCTTGTCAACCCTGACGCAGTATAATTTCTTTCTCGGAGAGAGATTTGTTAATATGGGGAGGGGGAGAGGGCTATAGTCAGAAGATTTCCCAGCCGTGGGTTTATGTGTGTTGGATGCAACTAAAGGAAAAAAAGATTTGCCTTAACATAATTTTACTGATGTTAAAAAAAGCCCCCGGAATCATCCAAACGAGACAAGATTCGATCAATCAGCCCCCAAACACCTTTCTACAAACTGCATCCACAGGATTGTGTCCAGAATACCGCCCGTTCCACGGCTTGACAAAATGTTTAATCATCTGACTACAATATGTAATAATAAGAGTAATTATAGTGTAGCAATAATACAACAACGCCCCACAAGAAAGATGTAAAGTGAATTCCACGTACTTTCAAACTTTATTCAGTTCATTCTCGAGGAACACACTAAGAAATATTTACTTGACTCATTAAATATATTTCTTACTATTTTCCTTGAGAATAAACTGAATGAATTTCGAAAGTATTTGATATTCATCTTTCCTGTGAGACATTTTTGCATAATAATAGCGACATTACAATATGTAGATAAAATTCATACCCTAAAGAAAAACTCGAAAGGCATAATCATTCATGCCCATATACGAATACTCGTCTAACCTACATTTGAAAACATTTGAATTTAGACTACTTGCACCCTAGACCAAAAGTATAAAGGCACCCGTTTGGAATCATTCGTATAATGCAATTAGACATTTGTGGCAAATTAATTCAGTGTATATATTATATATATATATATATATATATATATATATATATATATATATATATATATATATATATATGTGTGTGTGTGTGTGTGTGTGTGTGTGTTCTCTCTCTCTCTCTCCTCTATCTTCATAAATGAGAATTCAATGTAGGTTCAAAACGGGACTAGTTTCGATATGTAGTTTCCCATATCATTTTCATCCTTAAACTAAAAAATTGCTAAAAAAAATGAAATACAATACTGGAATATATAATAACAGGCAACTGGCATTAATCTGAAGGCGCTAAGTTAAAGTGATTAACAATTTTAAAGGATATTGTTAATCACCTTTAGTTCAGAAGCTGTGATTCTGCAGTGAAGCCCGAATGATCGATGTCTTCTGTTGGTGTTGTAAAACGTATTCGTCCTCTTATCTTCCATGATACGAAGCTTTTGATCATTTGATAGTAGCATCATTTTATTTGTTAACAATTTCTAATTGTGCTTGGCTATGGAGAAGTTGGATTTGTGCTCACTGTCCTTCCTAATCCTTGGCTATGGAGAAGTTGGATTTGTGCTCACTGTCCTTCTTAATCCTTGGCTATGGAGAAGTTGGATTTGTGCTCACTGTCCTTCTTAATCCTTGGCTATGGAGAAGTTGGATTTATGCTCACTGTCCTTCCTACTCCTTGGCTATGGAGAAGTTGGATTTGTGCTCACTGTCCTTCTAATCCTTGGCTATGGAGAAGTTGGATTTGTGCTCACTGTCCTTCTTAATCCTTGGCTATGGAGAAGTTGGATTTATGCTCACTGTCCTTCCTACTCCTTGTCTATGGAGAAGTGGGATTTGTGCTCACTGTCCTTCCTAATCCTTGGCTATGGAGAAGTTGGATTTGTGCTCACTGTCCTTCTTAATCCTTGGCTATGGAGAAGTTGGATTTATGCTCACTGTCCTTCCTAATCCTTGGCTATGGAG
Source organism: Ceratothoa steindachneri (assembly GCA_963969495.1). Lineage (NCBI taxonomy): Eukaryota > Metazoa > Arthropoda > Malacostraca > Isopoda > Cymothoidae > Ceratothoa > Ceratothoa steindachneri. Next base: position 182,450,952 of record OZ018323.1, read on the forward strand.
AAGTTGGATTTGTGCTCACTGTCCTTCTAATCCTTGGCTATGGAGAAGTTGGATTTGTGCTCACTGTCCTTCTTAATCCTTGGCTATGGAGAAGTTGGATTTATGCTCACTGTCCTTCCTACTCCTTGTCTATGGAGAAGTGGGATTTGTGCTCACTGTCCTTCCTAATCCTTGGCTATGGAGAAGTTGGATTTGTGCTCACTGTCCTTCTTAATCCTTGGCTATGGAGAAGTTGGATTTATGCTCACTGTCCTTCCTAATCCTTGGCTATGGAGAATTCGGATTTGTGCTCACTGTCCTTCCTAATCCTTGGCTATGGAGAAGTTGGATTTGTGCTCACTGTCCTTCTTAATCCTTGGCTATGGAGAAGTTGGATTTATGCTCACTGTCCTTCCTACTTCTTGGCTATGGAGAAGTGGGATTTGTGCTCACTGTCCTTCCTAATCCTTGGCTATGGAGAAGTTGGATTTGTGCTCACTGTCTTTCTTAATCCTTGGCTATGGAGAAGTTGGATTTGTGCTCACTGTCCTTCCTAATCCTTGGCTATGGAGAAGTTGGATTTATGCTCACTGTCCTTCCAACTCCTTGGCTATGGAGAAGTTGGATTTGTGCTCTCTGTCCTTCTAATCCTTGGCTATGGAGAAGTTGGATTTGTGCTCACTGTCCTTATTACTTATTCAAACGATATTGAATATACAATAGTTATAAATTTAAGCTGAAACATAAGAAATATTGATTAAAATTCTGATTTAATAAAACCCCACTTTTAAATTACTCGCCATTATCTTCCTGGATCCAAAATTCCTATCAATGAAGCAGAACATTTTGTTTGCTCCTTTTATTGCATCAAATGCACTGCTTGGGAAATCTTAATGACCTATCTATTACCACTCCATTCCTTTGTTAGGTAAATTTTTGGTTCCCCTCTACTCTGTCTACCAACACATTCAACTCTTTTGTAGATCATATATTAAAGGAGTATCTGTAGACTGCACATTAAGGAACACCAAATTCTTTGCAATCCCTCCCCCTGTTAATAACTGTCATTCTGATCTTTATGTGAATTTCCATATCCGATCGGAGGAGCTCGCCCACGACTGAAAAGAGACGAGTGCCGCAATTAACTAAGAAACCAAGTTCATTTTTTGTAGCATTTTTTGTCACTTTCATTCTTTTTAGCAATGTATCAAACTTCTTCTGTAACTGAACCCAATTCACTACCACAACAAGATTTGTTCCCTCATTCATAACCACATCTGCATCACTTGTACTACCTGACATCAAACTACCATACATCTCAGCCCCATCATCTATTAAATCATCTGGAAAACAAACACTTAAACCCTTTCTTCCACTCAGGCAACGTTCAATCTACCCCATTCACATCACCTCTCCCTTACCTCACCTAAAACACTGAACCTATTAATACACGCAATAGGCTCCGTCCTACTCTCA